>JANJXV010001510.1:0-111966 GCA_024803745.1 Megascapheus bottae | reverse complement strand
CTTCACACAACTCCATTGTGACTTCACACACCTCCATTCTTTGACTTCACACACCTCCATTCTTGGACTTCACACACCTCCATTCCATGACTTCACACACCTCAATTCTATGAGTTCACACACCTCCATTCTATGAGTTCACACACCTCCATTTTGACTTCACACACCTCCATTCTATGACTTCACACACCTTCATTCTTACTTTAGAAACATCCATTCTATGACTTCACACACCTCCATTGTATGACTTCACAAACCTCCATTCTGTGACTTCACAAACCTGCATTCTGGGTTCACACACCTCCATTCTATGACTTCACACACTTCCATTCTATGACTTCACACACCTCCATTCTATGACTTCACACACCTCCATTTTGAGTACACAAACCTCCATTCTGTGACTTCACACACCTCCATTCTATGAATTCACACACCTCCATTCTGTGACTTCACACACCTCCATTCTATGACTTCACACACCTCCATTGTGACTTCACACACCTCCATTCTATGAGTTCACACACCGCCATTCTGACTTCACACAACTCCATTCTATGACTTCACACACCTCCGTTCTGACTTCACACAGCTCCATTCTGTGACTTCACAAAACTCCATTCTGTGACTTCACACACCTCCATTCTGACTTCACACACCTTCATTTTATGTGTTCACACACCTCCATTCTGTGACTTCTCACACCTCCATTCTATGACTTCACACACTTCAATTGTGACGTCACACAACTTCATTCTATGTGTTCACACATCTCCATTCTATGATTTCAGACACCTCCATTCTGACTTCACACACCTCCATTCTATGACATCACAGACCTCGAATCTGTGACTTCACAAACCTCCACTCTATGACTTCACACTCCTCCATTCTATGACTTCCCACACCTCCTTTCTATGACTCACCCACCTCAGTCTATGACTTCACACACCTCCATTCTGACTTAACGCACCTTCATTCTGTGACTTCACACACCTCCATTCTATGACTTCACACACCTTAATTCTATGACTTCACACACCTCCATTCTATGACTTCACAAACCTCCATTCTTTGACTTCACACACCTTGATTCTATGACTTCAAACACCTTCATTCTTACTTCACAAACATCCATTCTGTGACTTCACACACCTCCTTTCTGTGACTTCACACACCTTCATTCTGACTTCACACACCTCCATTCTGTGACTTCATACACCTCAATTCTGTGACTTCACACACCACCATTCTGACTTCACACACATCCATTCCATGATTTCACACACCTCCATTCTATGACTTCAAACACCTTCATTCTTACTTCACAAACATCCATTCTGTGACTTCACACACCTCCTTTCTGTGACTTCACACACCTTCTTTCTGACTTCACAGACCTCCATTCTGTGACTTCATACACCTCAATTCTGTGACTTCACACACCTTCATTCTGACTTCACACACCTCCATTCTGTGACTTCATACACCTCAATTCTGTGACTTCACACACCTTCATTCTGACTTCACACACCTCCATTCTCTGACTTCACACACCTCAATTCTGTGACTTGACACACCTCCATTCTGACTTCACACACATCCATTCCATGATTTCACACACCTCCATTCTATGACTTCACACACCTCCATTCTGTGACTTCACACACCTCCATTCTGACTTCACACCCCTCCATTCTGACTTCACACACCTCCATTCTGACTTCACACAGCTATATTCTATGAATTCACACACCTCCATTCTGTGACTTCACACACCACCTTTTTGACTTCACACACATCCATTCTGTGACTTCACACACCTCCATTCTGTGACTTCACACACCTTCGTTTTGCCTTCACACACTTCAATCTGTGACTTCACACACCTCCATTCTGTGACTTCACACACCTCTATTGTTTCACTTCACACACCTCCATTCTTTGACTTCACACACCGCCATTCCATGACTTCCCAAACCTCCATTCTATGAGTTCACACACCTCCATTCTATGAGTTCACACACCTCCAATTTGACTTCACACATCTCCATTCTACGACTTCACACACCTTCATTCTTACTTCAGAAACATCCATTCTCTGACTTCACACACCTCCATTCTATGACTTCACAAACCTCCATTCTGTGACTTCACACACCTCCATTCTGTGGCTTCACACACCTACATTCTGAGTTCACACACCTCCATTCTGTGACTTCACACACCTCCATTTTGTGACTTCACACACACCGATCCTATGACTTCACACACCTCCATTCTGTGAGTTCACAAACCTAGATTCTATGACTTCACACACCTCCATTCTGTGACTTCACACATCTCCATTCTGAGTTCACACACCTCCATTCTATGACTTCACAAACCTCCATTCTGAGTTCACAGAACTCCATTGTATGACTTCACACACCTCCATTCTATGACTTCACTCACCTCCATTCTGACTTCACACACCTCCATTCTGACTTCACACACCTCAATTCTGTGACTTCACACACCTCCATTCTATGATTTCACACACTTCCATTCTATGACTTCACACACCTGCATTCTGTGGCTTCACACACCTACATTCTGAGTTTACACACCTCCATTCTGTGACTTCACACACCTCCATTCTGTGATTTCACACACCTCCAATCTGACTTCACACACCTCCATTCTACGACTTCACACACCTCCATTCGTTGACATCAAAAAACACCATTCTATGACTTCACACAACTCCACTTTGACTTCACACACCTCCATTCTATGAGTTCACACACCTCCACTTTATGACTTCACACACCTCCATTCTATGACTTCACACACCTCCATTCTGTGATTTCACACACCTCCAATCTCACTTCACAAACCTCTATTCTGAGACTTCACACACCTCCACTCTATGATTTCAAACACCTTCATTCTTACTTCACAAACATCCATTCTGTGACTTCACACACCTCCATTCTGTGACTTCACACACCTACATTCTGTGACTTCACACACCTCCGTTTTGACTTCACACACTTCCATTCTGTGACTTCACACACCTCCATTCTGTGACTTCACACACCTCTATTGTTTCACTTCACACACCTCCATTCTTTGACTTCACACACCTCCATTCCATGACTTCACACACCTCCATTCTATGAGTTCACACACCTCCATTCTATGAGTTCACACACCTCCAATTTGACTTCACACACCTCCATTCTATGACTTCACACACCTTCATTCTTACTTCAGAAACTTCCATTCTCTGACTTCACACACGTCCATTCTTCCTTCACACACCTCCATTCTATGACTTCACACACTTCCATTCTATGACTTCACACACCTCCATTCTGTGACTTCACACACCTCCATTCTGAATTCACACACCTACATTCTGTGACTTCACACTCCTCCATTCTTCCTTCACACACCTCCATTCTATGACTTCACACACTTCCATTCTATGACTTCACACACCTCCATTCTGTGGCTTCACACACCTCCATTCTGAGTTCACACACCTCCATTCTGTGACTTCACACACCTCCATTCTGTGACTTCACACACCTCAATTCTGTGACTTCACACACCTCGATCCTATGACTTCACACACCTCCATTCTATGAATTCACACACCTCCATTCTGTGATTTCACACACCTCCGTTGTATGACTTCACACACCTCCATTCTGTGACTTCACACACCTCCATTCTGAGTTCACTCACCTCCATTCTATGACTTCACAAACCCCCATTCTGAGTTCACAGACCTCCATTCTATGACTTCACATACTTCCATTCTATGACTTCACACACTTCCATTGTGATTTCACACACCTCCATTCTGACTTCACACACCTCAATTCTTTTTATTCACACACCTCCATTTTATGACTTCACACACCTCATTTCTGAGTTAACACACCTCCATTCTGTGATTTCACACACCTCCAATCTGACTTCACACACCTGCATTCTATGATTTCACACACCTCCATTCGTTGACATCAAAAACATCCATTCTATGACTTCACACAACTCCATTGTGACTTCACACACCTCCATTCTGTGACTTCACACACCTCTATTGTTTCACTTCACACAACTCCATTCTTTGACTTCACACACCTCCATTCCATGACTTCACACATCTCCATTCTATGAGTTCACACACCTCCATTCTATGAGTTCACACACCTCCAATTTGACTTCACATACCTCCATTCTATGACTTCACACACATTCCTTCTTACTTCAGAAACATCCCTTCTCTGACTTCACACACCTCCATTCTATGACTTCCCACACCTCCATTCTGTGGCTTCACACACCTATATTCTGTGTTCACACTCCTCCATTCTGTGACTTCACACACCTCCATTCTGTGACTTCACACACCACCTTTTTGGCTTCACACACCTCCATTCTGTGACTTCACACACCTCCATTCTGTGACTTCACACACCTCTGTTTTGACTTCACACACCTCTAATGTTTCACTTCACACACCTCCATTCTTTGACTTCACACACCTCCATTCCATGACTTCACACACCTCCATTATATGAGTTCACAAACCTCCATTCTATGAGTTCACACATCTCCAATTTGACTTCACACACCTCCATTCTATGACTTCGCACACCTTCATTCTTACTTCAGAAACATCCATTCTCTGAATTCACACACCTCCATTCTATGACTTCACAAACCTCCATTCTGTGACTTCACACACCTCCATTCTGAGTTCACACACCTCCATTCTGTGACTTCACACACCTCCAATCTTCCTTCACACACCTCCATTCTATGACTTCACACACTTCCATTCTCTGACTTCACACACCTCCGTTCTGTGGCTTCACACACCTCCATTCTGAGTTCACACACCTCCACTCTCTGACTTCACACACCTCCATTCTGTGACTTCACACACCTCCATTCTGTGACTTCATACACCTCGATCCTATGACTTCACACACCTCCATTCTATGAATTCACACACCTCCATTCTGTGATTTCACACACCTCCATTCTATGACTTCACACACCTCCATTCTGTGACTTCACACACCTCCCTTCTGAGTTCACACACCTCCATTATATAACTTCACAAACCCCCATTCTCAGTTCACAGACCTCCATTCTATGACTTCACACACTTCCATTCTATGACTTCACACACCTCCATTCTGACTTCACACACCTCAGTTCTTTGACTTCACACACCTCCATTCTATGATTTCACAAACTTCCATTCTATGACTTCACACACCTCCATTCTAGGACTTCGCAGACCTCATTTCTGAGTTGACACACCTCCATTCTGTGATTTCACACACCTCCAATCTGACTTCACACACCTCCATTCTATGACTTCACACATCTCCATTCGTTGACATCAAAACCAACCATTCTATGACTTCACACAACTCCATTGTGACTTCACACACCTCCATTCTTTGACTTCACACACCTCAATTCTGTGACTTCACACACCACCATTCTGACTTCACACACATCCATTCCATGATTTCACACACCTCCATTCTATGAATTCAAACACCTTCATTCTTACTTCACAAACATCCATTCTGTGACTTCACACACCTCCTTTCTGTGACTTCACACACCTTCATTCTGACTTCACAGACCTCTATTCTGTGACTTCGTACACCTCAATTCTGTGACTTCACACACCTTCATTCTGACTTCACACACCTCCATTCTGTGACTTCATACACCTCAATTCTGTGACTTCACACACCTTCATTCTGACTTCACACACCTCCATTCTCTGACTTCACACACCTCAATTCTGTGACTTGACACACCTCCATTCTGACTTCACACACATCCATTCCATGATTTCACACACCTCCATTCTATGACTTCAGACACCTCCATTCTGTGACTTCACACACCTCCATTCTGACTTCACACCCCTCCATTCTGACTTCACACACCTCCATTCTGACTTCACACAGCTCCATTCTATGAATTCACACACCTCCATTCTGTGACTTCACACACCACCTTTTTGACTTCACACACCTCCATTCTGTGACTTCACACACCTCCATTCTGTGACTTCACACACCTCCGTTTTGCCTTCACACACTTCCAATCTGTGACTTCACACACCGCCAGTCTGTGACTTCACACACCTCTATTGTTTCACTTCACACACCTCAATTCTTTGACTTCACACACCGCCATTCCATGACTTCACAAACCTCCATTCTATGAGTTCACACACCTCCATTCTATGAGTTCACACACCTCCAATTTGACTTCACACATCTCCATTCTACGACTTCACACACCTTCATTCTTACTTCAGAAACATCCATTCTCTGACTTCACACACCTCCATTCTATGACTTCACAAACCTCCATTCTGTGACTTCACAAACCTCCATTCTGTGACTTCACACACCTCCATTTTGTGACTTCACACACACCGATCCTATGACTTCACACACCTCCATTCTGTGAGTTCACAAACCTACATTCTATGACTTCACACACCTCCATTCTGTGACTTCACACATCTCCATTCTGAGTTCACACACCTCCATTCTATGACTTCACAAACCTCCATTCTGAGTTCACAGAACTCCATTGTATGACTTCACACACCTCCATTCTATGACTTCACTGACCTCCATTCTGACTTCACACACCTCCATTCTGACTTCACACACCTCAATTCTGTGACTTCACACACCTCCATTCTATGATTTCACACACTTCCATTCTATGACTTCACACACCTGCATTCTGTGGCTTCACACACCTACATTCTGAGTTTACACACCTCGATTCTGTGACTTCACACACCTCCATTCTGTGATTTCACACACCTCCAATCTGACTTCACACACCTCCATTCTACGACTTCACACACCTCCATTCGTTGACATCAAAAAACACCATTCTATGACTTCACACAACTCCACTTTGACTTCACACACCTCCATTCTATGAGTTCACACACCTCCACTTTATGACTTCACACACCTCCATTCTATGACTTCACACACCTCCATTCTGTGATTTCACACACCTCCAATCTCACTTCACAAACCTCTATTCTGTGACTTCACACACCTCCACTCTATGATTTCAAACACCTTCATTCTTACTTCACAAACATCCATTCTGTGACTTCACACACCTCCATTCTGTGACTTCACACACCTACATTCTGTGACTTCACACACCTCCGTTTTGACTTCACACACTTCCATTCTGTGACTTCACACACCTCCATTCTGTGACTTCACACACCTCTATTGTTTCACTTCACACACCTCCATTCTTTGACTTCACACACCTCCATTCCATGACTTCACACACCTCCATTCTATGAGTTCACACACCTCCATTCTATGAGTTCACACACCTCCAATTTGACTTCACACACCTCCATTCTATGACTTCACACACCTTCATTCTTACTTCAGAAACTTCCATTCTCTGACTTCACACACGTCCATTCTTCCTTCACACACCTCCATTCTATGACTTCACACACTTCCATTCTATGACTTCACACACCTCCATTCTGTGACTTCACACACCTCCATTCTGAATTCACACACCTACATTCTGTGACTTCACACTCCTCCATTCTTCCTTCACACACCTCCATTCTATGACTTCACACACTTCCATTCTATGACTTCACACACCTCCATTCTGTGGCTTCACACACCTCCATTCTGAGTTCACACACCTCCATTCTGTGACTTCACACACCTCCATTCTGTGACTTCACACACCTCAATTCTGTGACTTCACACACCTCGATCCTATGACTTCACACACCTCCATTCTATGAATTCACACACCTCCATTCTGTGATTTCACACACCTCCGTTGTATGACTTCACACACCTCCATTCTGTGACTTCACACACCTCCATTCTGAGTTCACACACCTCCATTCTATGACTTCACAAACCCCCATTCTGAGTTCACAGACCTCCATTCTATGACTTCACATACTTCCATTCTATGACTTCACACACTTCCATTGTGACTTCACACACCTCCATTCTGACTTCACACACCTCAATTCTTTGTTTTCCCCCCCCCCCCCCCCCTCCCCCCCCCCCCCCCCCCCCCCCCCCCCCCCCTCACACCTCATTTTATGACTTCACACACCTCATTTCTGAGTTAACACACCTCCATTCTGTGATTTCACACACCTCCAATCTGACTTCACACACCTGCATTCTATGATTTCACACACCTCCATTCGTTGACATCAAAAACATCCATTCTATGACTTCACACAACTCCATTGTGACTTCACACACCTCCATTCTGTGACTTCACACACCTCTATTGTTTCACTTCACACACCTCCATTCTATGACTTCACACACCTTCATTCTTACTTCAGAAACATCCATTCTCTGAATTCACACACCTCCATTCTATGACTTCACAAACGTCCATTCTGTGACTTCACACACCTCCATTCTGAGTTCACACACCTCCATTCTGTGACTTCACACACCTCCATTCTTCCTTCACACACCTCCATTCTATGACTTCACACACTTCCATTCTCTGACTTCACACACCTCTGTTCTGTGGCTTCACACACCTCCATTCTGAGTTCACACACCTCCATTCTGTGACTTCACACACCTCTATTCTGTGACTTCACACACCTCCATTCTGTGACTTCACACACCTCGATCCTATGACTTCACACACCTCCATTCTATGAATTCACACACCTCCATTCTGTGATTTCACACACCTCCATTCTATGACTTCACACACCTCCATTCTGTGACTTCACACACCTCCCTTCTGAGTTCACACACCTCCATTATATGACTTCACAAACCCCCATTCTGAGTTCACAGACCTCCATTCTATGACTTCACACACTTCCATTCTATGACTTCACACACCTCCATTCTGACTTCACACACCTCAGTTCTTAGACTTCACACACCTCCATTCTATGATTTCACAAACTTCCATTCTATGACTTCACACACCTCCATTCTAGGACTTCGCAGACCTCATTTCTGAGTTGACACACCTCCATTCTGTGATTTCACACACCTCCAATCTGACTTCACACACCTCCATTCTATGACTTCACACACCTCCATTCGTTGACATCAAAAACAACCATTCTATGACTTCACACAACTCCATTGTGACTTCACACAACTCCATTCTTTGACTTCACACACCTCCATTCTTGGACTTCACACACCTCCATTCCATGACTTCACACACCTCAATTCTATGAGTTCACACACCTCCATTCTATGAGTTCACACACCTCCATTTTGACTTCACACACCTCCATTCTATGACTTCACACACCTTCATTCTTACTTTAGAAACATCCATTCTATGACTTCACACACCTCCATTGTATGACTTCACAAACCTCCATTCTGTGACTTCACAAACCTGCATTCTGGGTTCACACACCCCCATTCTATGACTTCACACACTTCCATTCTATGACTTCACACACCTCCATTCTTTGACTTCAAACACCTCCATTTTGAGTACACAAACCTCCATTCTGTGACTTCACACACCTCCATTCTATGAATTCACACACCTCCATTCTATGACTTCACACACCTCCATTCTGACTTCACACACCTCCATTCTATGAATTCACACACCTCCATTCTGTGACTTCACACACCTCCATTCTATGACTTCACACACCTCCATTGTGACTTCACACAACTCCATTCTATGAGTTCACACACCGCCATTCTGACTTCACACACCTCCATTCTATGACTTCACACACCTCCGTTCTGACTTCACACAGCTCCATTCTGTGACTTCACAAAACTCCATTCTGTGATTTCACACACCTCCATACTATGACTTCACACACCTCCATCTATGACTTCACACACCTCCATTCTGAGTTCACACACCTCCATTCTGTGACTTCACACACCTCCATTCTGACTTCACACACATTCATTTTATGAGTTCACACACCTCCATTCTGTGACTTCTCACACCTCCATTCTATGACTTCACACACTTCAATTGTGACGTCAAACAACTCCATTCTATGTGTTCACACATCTCCATTCTATGATTTCAGACACCTCCATTCTGACTTCACACACCTCCATTCTATGACATCACAGACCTCGAATCTGTGACTTCACTCACCTCCACTCTATGACTTCACACTCCTCCATTCTATGACTTCCCACACCTCCTTTCTATGACTTCACCCACCTCAGTCTATGACTTCACACACCTCCATTCTGACTTCACACACCTTCATTCTGTGACTTCACACACCTCCATTCTATGACTTCACACACCTTAATTCTATGACTTCACACACCTCCATTCTATGACTTCCCAAACGTCCATTCTTTGACTTCACACACCTCCATTCTATGACTTCAAACACCTTCATTCTTACTTCACAAACATCTATTCTGTGACTTCACACACCTGCTTTCTGTGACTTCACACACCTTCATTCTGACTTCACACACCTCCATTCTGTGACTTCATACACCTCAATTCTGTGACTTCTCACACCACCATTCTGACTTCACACACATCCATTCCATGATTTCACACACCTCCATTGTATGACTTCAAACACCTTCATTCTTACTTCACAAACATCCATTCTGTGACTTCGCACACCTCCTTTCTGTGACTTCACACACCTTCATTCTGACTTCACACACCTCCATTCTGTGACTTCATACACCTCAATTCTGTGACTTCGCACACCTTCATTCTGACTTCACACACCTCCATTCTCTGACTTCACACACCTCAATTCTGTGACTTGACACACCTCCATTCTGACTTCACACACATCCATTCCATGATTTCACACACCTCCATTCTATGACTTCACACACCTCCATTCTGTGACTTCACACACCTCCATTCTGACTTCACACCCCTCCATTCTGACTTCACACACCTCCATTCTGACTTCACACAGCTACATTCTATGAATTCACACACCTCCATTCTGTGACTTCACACACCACCTTTTTGACTTCACACACCTCCATTCTGTGACTTCACACACCTCCATTCTGTGACTTCACACACCTCCGTTTTGCCTTCACACACTTCCAATCTGTGACTTCACACACCTCCATTCTGTGACTTCACACACCTCTATTGTTTCACTTCACACACCTCCATTCTTTGACTTCACACACCGCCATTCCATGACTTCACAAACCTCCATTCTATGAGTTCACACACCTCCATTCTATGAGTTCACACACCTCCAATTTGACTTCACACATCTCCATTCTACGACTTCACACACCTTCATTCTTACTTCAGAAACATCCATTCTCTGACTTCACACACCTCCATTCTATGACTTCACAACCTTTCTATGACTTCACACACTTCCATTCTATGACTTCACACACCTCCATTCTGTGGCTTCACACACCTACATTCTGAGTTCACACACCTCCATTCTGTGACTTCACACACCTCCATTTTGTGACTTCACACACACCGATCCTATGACTTCACACACCTCCATTCTGTGAGTTCACAAACCTACATTCTATGACTTCACACACCTCCATTCTGTGACTTCACACATCTCCATTCTGAGTTCACACACCTCCATTCTATGACTTCACAAACCTCCATTCTGAGTTCACAGAACTCCATTGTATGACTTCACACACCTCCATTCTATGACTTCACTGACCTCCATTCTGACTTCACACACCTCCATTCTGACTTCACACACCTCAATTCTGTGACTTCACACACCTCCATTCTATGATTTCACACACTTCCATTCTATGACTTCACACACCTGCATTCTGTGGCTTCACACACCTACATTCTGAGTTTACACACCTCCATTCTGTGACTTCACACACCTCCATTCTGTGATTTCACACACCTCCAATCTGACTTCACACACCTCCATTCTACGACTTCACACACCTCCATTCGTTGACATCAAAAAACACCATTCTATGACTTCACACAACTCCACTTTGACTTCACACACCTCCATTCTATGAGTTCACACACCTCCACTTTATGACTTCACACACCTCCATTCTATGACTTCACACACCTCCATTCTGTGATTTCACACACCTCCAATCTCACTTCACAAACCTCTATTCTGTGACTTCACACACCTCCACTCTATGATTTCAAACACCTTCATTCTTACTTCACAAACATCCATTCTGTGACTTCACACACCTCCATTCTGTGACTTCACACACCTACATTCTGTGACTTCACACACCTCCGTTTTGACTTCACACACTTCCATTCTGTGACTTCACACACCTCCATTCTGTGACTTCACACACCTCTATTGTTTCACTTCACACACCTCCATTCTTTGACTTCACACACCTCCATTCCATGACTTCACACACCTCCATTCTATGAGTTCACACACCTCCATTCTATGAGTTCACACACCTCCAATTTGACTTCACACACCTCCATTCTATGACTTCACACACCTTCATTCTTACTTCAGAAACTTCCATTCTCTGACTTCACACACGTCCATTCTTCCTTCACACACCTCCATTCTATGACTTCACACACTTCCATTCTATGACTTCACACACCTCCATTCTGTGACTTCACACACCTCCATTCTGAATTCACACACCTACATTCTGTGACTTCACACTCCTCCATTCTTCCTTCACACACCTCCATTCTATGACTTCACACACTTCCATTCTATGACTTCACACACCTCCATTCTGTGGCTTCACACACCTCCATTCTGAGTTCACACACCTCCATTCTGTGACTTCACACACCTCCATTCTGTGACTTCACACACCTCAATTCTGTGACTTCACACACCTCGATCCTATGACTTCACACACCTCCATTCTATGAATTCACACACCTCCATTCTGTGATTTCACACACCTCCGTTGTATGACTTCACACACCTCCATTCTGTGACTTCACACACCTCCATTCTGAGTTCACACACCTCCATTCTATGACTTCACAAACCCCCATTCTGAGTTCACAGACCTCCATTCTATGACTTCACATACTTCCATTCTATGACTTCACACACTTCCATTGTGACTTCACACACCTCCATTCTGACTTCACACACCTCAATTCTTTGTTTTCACACACCTCCATTTTATGACTTCACACACCTCATTTCTGAGTTAACACACCTCCATTCTGTGATTTCACACACCTCCAATCTGACTTCACACACCTGCATTCTATGATTTCACACACCTCCATTCGTTGACATCAAAAACATCCATTCTATGACTTCACACAACTCCATTGTGACTTCACACACCTCCATTCTGTGACTTCACACACCTCTATTGTTTCACTTCACACACCTCCATTCTATGCCATCACACACCTTCATTCTTACTTCAGAAACATCCATTCTCTGAATTCACACACCTCCATTCTATGACTTCACAAACGTCCATTCTGTGACTTCACACACCTCCATTCTGAGTTCACACACCTCCATTCTGTGACTTCACACACCTCCATTCTTCCTTCACACACCTCCATTCTATGACTTCACACACTTCCATTCTCTGACTTCATACACCTCTGTTCTGTGGCTTCACACACCTCCATTCTGAGTTCACACACCTCCATTCTGTGACTTCACACACCTCTATTCTGTGACTTCACACACCTCCATTCTGTGACTTCACACACCTCGATCCTATGACTTCACACACCTCCATTCTATGAATTCACACACCTCCATTCTGTGATTTCACACACCTCCATTCTATGACTTCACACACCTCCATTCTGTGACTTCACACACCTCCCTTCTGAGTTCACACACCTCCATTATATGACTTCACAAACCCCCATTCTGAGTTCACAGACCTCCATTCTATGACTTCACACACTTCCATTCTATGACTTCACACACCTCCATTCTGACTTCACACACCTCAGTTCTTTGACTTCACACACCTCCATTCTATGATTTCACAAACTTCCATTCTATGACTTCACACACCTCCATTCTAGGACTTCGCAGACCTCATTTCTGAGTTGACACACCTCCATTCTGTGATTTCACACACCTCCAATCTGACTTCACACACCTCCATTCTATGACTTCACACACCTCCATTCGTTGACATCAAAAACAACCATTCTATGACTTCACACAACTCCATTGTGACTTCACACAACTCCATTCTTTGACTTCACACACCTCCATTCTTGGACTTCACACACCTCCATTCCATGACTTCACACACCTCAATTCTATGAGTTCACACACCTCCATTCTATGAGTTCACACACCTCCATTTTGACTTCACACACCTCCATTCTATGACTTCACACACCTTCATTCTTACTTTAGAAACATCCATTCTATGACTTCACACACCTCCATTGTATGACTTCACAAACCTCCATTCTGTGACTTCACAAACCTGCATTCTGGGTTCACACACCCCCATTCTATGACTTCACACACTTCCATTCTATGACTTCACACACCTCCATTCTTTGACTTCAAACACCTCCATTTTGAGTACACAAACCTCCATTCTGTGACTTCACACACCTCCATTCTATGAATTCACACACCTCCATTCTATGACTTCACACACCTCCATTCTATGACTTCACACACCTCCATTCTATGAATTCACACACCTCCATTCTGTGACTTCACACACCTCCATTCTATGACTTCACACACCTCCATTGTGACTTCACACAACTCCATTCTATGAGTTCACACACCGCCATTCTGACTTCACACACCTCCATTCTATGACTTCACACACCTCCGTTCTGACTTCACACAGCTCCATTCTGTGACTTCACAAAACTCCATTCTGTGATTTCACACACCTCCATACTATGACTTCACACACCTCCATCTATGACTTCACACACCTCCATTCTGAGTTCACACACCTCCATTCTGTGACTTCACACACCTCCATTCTGACTTCACACACATTCATTTTATGAGTTCACACACCTCCATTCTGTGACTTCTCACACCTCCATTCTATGACTTCACACACTTCAATTGTGACGTCAAACAACTCCATTCTATGTGTTCACACATCTCCATTCTATGATTTCAGACACCTCCATTCTGACTTCACACACCTCCATTCTATGACATCACAGACCTCGAATCTGTGACTTCACTCACCTCCACTCTATGACTTCACACTCCTCCATTCTATGACTTCCCACACCTCCTTTCTATGACTTCACCCACCTCAGTCTATGACTTCACACACCTCCATTCTGACTTCACACACCTTCATTCTGTGACTTCACACACCTCCATTCTATGACTTCACACACCTTAATTCTATGACTTCACACACCTCCATTCTATGACTTCACAAACGTCCATTCTTTGACTTCACACACCTCCATTCTATGACTTCAAACACCTTCATTCTTACTTCACAAACATCTATTCTGTGACTTCACACACCTGCTTTCTGTGACTTCACACACCTTCATTCTGACTTCACACACCTCCATTCTGTGACTTCATACACCTCAATTCTGTGACTTCTCACACCACCATTCTGACTTCACACACATCCATTCCATGATTTCACACACCTCCATTGTATGACTTCAAACACCTTCATTCTTACTTCACAAACATCCATTCTGTGACTTCGCACACCTCCTTTCTGTGACTTCACACACCTTCATTCTGACTTCACACACCTCCATTCTGTGACTTCATACACCTCAATTCTGTGACTTCGCACACCTTCATTCTGACTTCACACACCTCCATTCTCTGACTTCACACACCTCAATTCTGTGACTTGACACACCTCCATTCTGACTTCACACACATCCATTCCATGATTTCACACACCTCCATTCTATGACTTCACACACCTCCATTCTGTGACTTCACACACCTCCATTCTGACTTCACACCCCTCCATTCTGACTTCACACACCTCCATTCTGACTTCACACAGCTACATTCTATGAATTCACACACCTCCATTCTGTGACTTCACACACCACCTTTTTGACTTCACACACCTCCATTCTGTGACTTCACACACCTCCATTCTGTGACTTCACACACCTCCGTTTTGCCTTCACACACTTCCAATCTGTGACTTCACACACCTCCATTCTGTGACTTCACACACCTCTATTGTTTCACTTCACACACCTCCATTCTTTGACTTCACACACCGCCATTCCATGACTTCACAAACCTCCATTCTATGAGTTCACACACCTCCATTCTATGAGTTCACACACCTCCAATTTGACTTCACACATCTCCATTCTACGACTTCACACACCTTCATTCTTACTTCAGAAACATCCATTGTCTGACTTCACACACCTCCATTCTATGACTTCACAAACCTCCATTCTGTGACTTCACACACCTCCATTCTGAGTTCACACACCTCCTTTCTATGACTTCACACACTTCCATTCTATGACTTCACACACCTCCATTCTGTGGCTTCACACACCTACATTCTGAGTTCACACACCTCCATTCTGTGACTTCACACACCTCCATTTTGTGACTTCACACACACCGATCCTATGACTTCACACACCTCCATTCTGTGAGTTCACAAACCTACATTCTATGACTTCACACACCTCCATTCTGTGACTTCACACATCTCCATTCTGAGTTCACACACCTCCATTCTATGACTTCAGAAACCTCCATTCTGAGTTCACAGAACTCCATTATATGACTTCACACACCTCCATTCTATGACTTCACTCACCTCCATTTTGACTTCACACACCTCCATTCTGACTTCACACACCTCAATTCTGTGACTTCACACACCTCCATTCTATGATTTCACACACTTCCATTCTATGACTTCACACACCTCCATTCTGTGGCTTCACACACCTACATTCTGATTTTACACACCTCCATTCTGTGACTTCACACACCTCCATTCTGTGATTTCACACACCTCCAATCTGACTTCACACACCTCCATTCTACGACTTCACACACCTCCATTCGTTGACATCAAAAAACACCATTCTATGACTTCACACAACTCCATTTTGACTTCACACACCTCCATTCTATGAGTTCACACACCTCCACTTTATGACTTCACACACCTCCATTCTATGACTTCACACACCTCCATTCTGTGATTTCACACACCTCCAATCTCACTTCACAAACCTCTATTCTGTGACTTCACACACCTCCACTCTATGATTTCAAACACCTTCATTCTTACTTCACAAACATCCATTCTGTGACTTCACACACCTCCATTCTGTGACTTCACACAACTACATTCTGTGACTTCACACACCTCCGTTTTGACTTCACACACTTCCATTCTGTGACTTCACACACCTCCATTCTGTGACTTCACACACCTCTATTGTTTCACTTCACACACCTCCATTCTTTGACTTCACACACCTCCCTTCCATGACTTCACACACCTCCATTCTATGAGTTCACACACCTCAATTCTCTGAGTTCACACACCTCCAATTTGACTTCACACACCTCCATTCTATGACTTCACACACCTTCATTCTTACTTCAGAAACTTCCATTCTCTGACTTCACACACGTCCATTCTTCCTTCACACACCTCCATTCTATGACTTCACACACTTCCATTCTATGACTTCACACACCTCCATTCTGTGACTTCACACACCTCCATTCTGAATTCACACACCTACATTCTGTGACTTCACACTCCTCCATTCTTCCTTCACACACCTCCATTCTATGACTTCACACACTTCCATTCTATGACTTCACACACCTCCATTCTGTGGCTTCACACACCTCCATTCTGAGTTCACACACTTCCATTCTGTGACTTCACACACCTCCATTCTGTGACTTCACACACCTCCATTCTGTGACTTCACACACCTCGATCCTATGACTTCACACACCTCCATTCTCTGAATTCACACACCTCCATTCTGTGATTTCACACACCTCCGTTGTATGACTTCACACACCTCCATTCTGTGACTTCACACACCTCCATTCTGAGTTCACACACCTCCATTCTATGACTTCACAAACCCCCATTCTGAGTTCACAGACCTCCATTCTATGACTTCACATACTTCCATTCTATGACTTCACACACTTCCATTGTGACTTCACACACCTCCATTCTGACTTCACACACCTCAATTCTTTGTTTTCACACACCTCCATTTTATGACTTCACACACCTCATTTCTGAGTTAACACTCCTCCATTCTGTGATTTCACACACCTCCAATCTGACTTCACACACCTGCATTCTATGATTTCACACACCTCCATTCGTTGACATCAAAAACATCCATTCTATGACTTCACACAACTCCATTGTGACTTCACACACCTCCATTCTGTGACTTCACACACCTCTATTGTTTCACTTCACACAACTCCATTCTTTGACTTCACACACCTCCATTCCATGACTTCACACACCTCCATTCTATGAGTTCACACACCTCCATTCTATGAGTTCACACACCTCCAATTTGACTTCACATACCTCCATTCTATGACTTCACACACATTCATTCTTACTTCAGAAACATCCATTCTCTGACTTCACACACCTCCATTCTATGACTTCCCACACCTCCATTCTGTGGCTTCACACACCTATATTCTGTGTTCACACTCCTCCATTCTGGGACTTCACACACCTCCATTCTGTGACTTCACACACCACCTTTTTGACTTCACACACCTCCATTCTGTGACTTCACACACCTCCATTCTGTGACTTCACACACCTCTTTTTTGACTTCACACACCTCTAATGTTTCACTTCACACACCTCCATTCTTTGACTTCACACACCTCCATTCCATGACTTCACACACCTCCATTATATGAGTCCACAAACCTCCATTCTATGAGTTCACACACCTCCAATTTGACTTCACACACCTCCATTCTATGACTTCACACACCTTCATTCTTACTTCAGAAACATCCATTCTCTGACTTCACACACCTCCATTCTATGACTTCACAAACCTCCATTCTGTGACTTCACACACCTCCATTCTGAGTTCACACACCTCCATTCTGTGACTTCACACACCTCCATTCTTCCTTCACACACCTCCATTCTATGACTTCACACACTTCCATTCTATGACTTCACACACCTCCATTCTGTGGCTTCACACACCTCCATTCTGAGTTCACACACCTCCATTCTGTGACTTCACACACCTCCATTCTGTGACTTCACACACCTCCATTCTGTGACTTCACACACCTCGATCCTATGACTTCACACACCTCCATTCTATGAATTCACACACCTCCATTCTGTGATTTCACACACCTCCATTCTATGACTTCACACACCTCCATTTTGTGACTTCACACACCTCCCTTCTGAGTTCACACACCTCCATTATATGACTTCACAAACCCCCATTCTGAGTTCACAGACCTCCATTGTATGACTTCACACACTTCCATTCTATGACTTCACACACCTCCATTCTGACTTCACCCACCTCAATTCTTTGACTTCACACACCTCCATTCTATGATTTCACAAACTTCCATTCTATGACTTCACACACCTCCATTCTAGGACTTCACAGACCTCATTTCTGAGTTGACACACCTCCATTCTGTGATTTCACACACCTCCAATCAGACTTCACACACCTCCATTCTATGACTTCACACACCTCCATTCGTTGACATCAAAAACAACCATTCTATGACTTCACACAACTCCATTGTGACTTCACACACCTCCATACTATGAATTCACACACCTCCATTTTATGACTTCACACACCTCCATTCTGACTTCTCACGCCTCAATTCTGTGACTTCACACACCTCCATTCAATGATTTCACACACTTCCATTCTATGACTTCACACACCTCCATTCTGTGACTTCACCCACCTCCATTCTGTGATTTCACACACCTCCAATCTGACTTCACACAGCTCCATTCTATGACCTCACACACCTCCATTCGTTGACATCAAAAAACACCATTCTATGACTTCACACAACTCCATTTTGACTTCACACACCTCCATTCTATGAGTTCACACACCTCCATTGTATGACTTCACACACCTCCATTCTATGACTTCACACACCTCAATTCTATGACTTCACACACCTCCATTCTATGACTTCACACACCTCCATTCTGGGACTTCACACACCCCCACTCTATGACTTCAAACACCTTCATTCTTACTTCACAAACATCCATTCTGTGACTTCACACACCTCCATTCTGACTTCACATACCTCCATTCTATGATTTCACACACCTCCATTCTATGACTTCACACACCTCCATTCTGTGACTTCACACACCACCTTTTTGACTTCACACAACTCGATCATATGACTTCACACACCTCCATTCTGTGACTTCACACACCTCCGTTTTGACTTCACACACTTCCATTCTGTGACTTCACACACCTCCATTCTGTGACTTCACACACCTCTATTGTTTCACTTCTCACACCTCCATTCTTTGACTTCACACACCTCCATTCCATGACTTCAAAAACCTCCATTCTATGAGTTCACACACCTCCATTCTATGAGTTCACACACCTCCAATTTGACTTCATACACCTCCATTCTATGACTTCACACACATTCATTCTTACTTCAGAAACATCCATTCTCTGACTTCACAAACCTCCATTCTATGACTTCACAAACCTCCATTCTGACTTCACACAAATCCGTTCTGTGACTTCACACACCTCCATTCTGAGTTCACACACCTTCATTCTGTGACTTCACACACCTCCTTTCTGTGATTTCATACACCTTCATTCTGACTTCACACACATCCATTCTGTGACTTCACACACCTCAATTCTGTGACTTCACACACATCCATTCTGACTTCACACACCTCCATTCTATGACTTCACACACCTCCATTCTATGAATTCACACACCTCCCTTTTGTGACTTCACACACCTAAATTCTATGACTTCACACACCTCCATTGTGACTACACACACCTCCATTCTATGAGTTCAGACACCTCCATTCTCACTTCACACAGCTCCATTCTGTGACTTCACACACCTCCGTTCTGACTTCACACACCTATATTCTGTGACTTCACAAAAAACCATTCTGTGATTTCACACACCTCCATACTAGGACTTCACACACCTCCATTCAATGACTTCACACACCTCCAATCTGAGTTCACACACCTCCATTCTGTGACTTCACACACCTTCATTTTATGACTTCACACACGTCCATTCTGTGACTTCTCACACCTCCATTCTATGACTTCACAGTCTTCCATTGTGACGTCACACAACTCCATTGCTTGAGTTCACACATCTCCATTCTATGATTTCCCACACCTCCATTCTGACTTCACACACCTCCATTCTATGACATCACAGCCCTCGACTCTGTGACTTCACTCACCTCCACTCTATGACTTCACACTCCTCCTTTCTATGACTTCACCCACCTCAGTCTGTGACTTCACACACCTCCATTCTGACTTCACACACCTCCATTCTGTGACTTCACACACCTCCATTCTATGACTTCACACACCTCAATTCTATGACTTCACACACCTCCATTCTATGACTTCACACACCTCCATTCTGTGACTTCACACACCTCCATTCTGTGAATTCACACACCTCCACTCTATGACTTCAAACACCTTCATTCTTACTTCACAAACATCCATTCTGTGACTTCACACACCTCCTTTCTGTGACTTCACACACCTTCATTCTGACTTCACACACCTCCATTTTGTGACTTCACACACCTCAATTCTGTGACTTGACACACCTCCATTCTGACTTCACACACCTCCATTCTATGATTTCACCCACCTCCATTCTCTGACTTCACACACCTCCATTCTGTGACTTCACACACCTCCATTCTGACTTCACACCCCTCCATTCTGACTTCACACACCTCCATTCTGACTTCACACAGCTCCATTCTATGAATTCACACACCTCCATTCTGTGACTTCACACACCTCAGTTTTGCCTTCACACACTTCCAATCTGTGACTTCACACACCACCATTCTGTGACTTCACACATCTCTATTGTTTCACTTCACACACCTCCATTCTATGAGTTCACACACCTACAATTTGACTTCACACATCTCCATTCTATGACTTCACACACCTTCATTCTTACTTCAAAAACATCCATTCTCTGACTTCACACACCTCCATTCTATGACTTCACAAACCTCCATTCTGTGACTTCACACACCTCCATTCTGAGTTCACACACCTCCTTTCTATGACTTCACACACTTCCATTCTATGACTTCACACACCTCCATTCTGTGGCTTCACACACCTACATTCTGAGTTCACACACCTCCATTCTGTGACTTCACACACCTCCATTCTGTGACTTCACACACCTCCATTCTGTGACTTCACACACCTCGATCCTATGACTTCACACACCTCCATTCTATGAATTAACACACCTCCATTCTGTGAGTTCACAAACCTCCATTCTGTGACTTCAGACACCTCCATTATGTGACTTCACACACCTCCATTCTGAGTTCACACACCTCCATTCTATGACTTCACAAACCTCCATTCTGAGTTCACAGACCTCCATTCTATGACTTCACACACCTCCATTCTATGACTTCACTCACCTCCATTCTGACTTCACACACCTCCATTCTGACTTCACACACCTAAATTCTGTGACTTCATACACCTCCACTCTATGATTTCACACACTTCCATTCTATGACTTCACAAACCTCCATTCTGTGGCTTCACACACCTACATTCTGAGTTTACACACCTCCATTCTGTGACTTCACACACCTCCATTCTGTGATTTCACACACCTCCAATCTGACTTTACACACCTCCATTCTATGACTTCACACACCTCCATTCGTTGATATCAAAAAACACCATTCTATGACTTCACAACTTCATTTTGACTTCACACACCTCCGTTCTATGAGTTCACACACCTCCATTTTATGACTTCACACACCTCCATTCTATGACTTCACACACCTCCATTCTGTGATTTCACACACCTCCAATCTGACTTCACACACCTCCATTCTGTGACTTCACACACCTCCACTCTATGACTTCAAACACCTTCATTCTTACTTCACAAACATCCATTCTGTGACTTCACACACCTCCATACTGTGACTTCACACACCTTCATTCTGACTTCACACACCTCCATTCTGTGACTTCACACACCTCAATTCTGTGACTTCACACACCTCCATTCTGACTTCACACACCTCCATTCTATGATTTTACACACCTCCATTCTGTGACTTCACACACCTCCATTCTTTGACTCACACACCTCCGTTTTGACTTCACACACTTCCATTCTGTGACTTCACACACCTCCATTCTGTGACTTCACACACCTCTATTGTTTCACTTCACACACATCCATTCTTTGACTTAACACCTCCATTCCATGACTTCACACCCCTCCATTCTATGAGTTCACACACCTCCATTCTATGAGTTCACACACCTCCAATTTGACTTCACACACCTCCATTCTATGACTTCACACACCTTCATTCTTACTTCAGAAACATCCATACTCTGACTTCACACACCTCCATTCTATGACTTCACAAACCTCCATTCTGTGACTACACACACCTCCATTCTGAATTCACACACCTCCATTCTGTGACTTCACACACCTCCATTCTTCCTTCACACACCTCCATTCTATGACTTCACACACTTCCATTCTATGACTTCACACACCTCCATTCTGTGGCTTCACACACCTCCATTCTGAGTTCACACACCTCCATTCTTTGACTTCACACACCTCCATTCTGTGATTTCACACACCTCCATTCTGTGACTTCACACACCTCGATCCTATGACTTCACACACCTGCATTCTATGAATTCACACACCTCCATTCTGTGATTTCACACACCTCCATTCTATGACTTCAAACAGCTCCATTCTGTGACTTCACACACCTCCATTCTGAGTTCACACACCTCCATTCTATGACTTCACAAACCCCCATTCTGAGTTCACAGACCTCCATTCTATGACTTCACACACCTCCATTCGTTGACATCAAAAACAACCATTCTATGGCTTCACACAACTCCATTGTGACTTCACACACCTCCATTCTATGAATTCACACAACTCCATTTTATGACTTCACACACCTCCATTCTATGACATCACACACCTCCATTCTTTGACCTTTGACTTCACACACCTCCATTCTATGACTTCACAAACCTTCATTCTGACTTCACACACTTCCATTCTGTGACTTCACACACCTCGATTCTGTGACTTCACACACCTCCATTCTGACTTCACACACCTCCATTCTTTGACTTCACACACCTCCGTTTTGACTTCACACACTTCCATTCTGTGACTTCACACACCTCCATTCTGTGACTTCACACACCTCTATTGTTTCACTTCACACACATCCATTCTTTGACTTAACACCTCCATTCCATGACTTCACACCCCTCCATTCTATGAGTTCACACACCTCCATTCTATGAGTTCACACACCTCCAATTTGACTTCACACACCTCCATTCTATGACTTCACACACCTTCATTCTTACTTCAGAAACATCCATACTCTGACTTCACACACCTCCATTCTATGACTTCACAAACCTCCATTCTGTGACTACACACACCTCCATTCTGAATTCACACACCTCCATTCTGTGACTTCACACACCTCCATTCTTCCTTCACACACCTCCATTCTATGACTTCACACACTTCCATTCTGTGACTTCACACACCTCCATTCTGTGGCTTCACACACCTCCATTCTGAGTTCACACACCTCCATTCTTTGACTTCACACACCTCCATTCTGTGATTTCACACACCTCCATTCTGTGACTTCACACACCTCGATCCTATGACTTCACACACCTGCATTCTATGAATTCACACACCTCCATTCTGTGATTTCACACACCTCCATTCTATGACTTCACACAGCTGCATTCTGTGACTTCACACACCTCCATTCTGAGTTCACACACCTCCATTCTATGACTTCACAAACCCCCATTCTGAGTTCACAGACCTCCATTCTATGACTTCACACACCTCCATTCGTTGACATCAAAAACAACCATTCTATGGCTTCACACAACTCCATTGTGACTTCACACACCTCCATTCTATGAATTCACACAACTCCATTTTATGACTTCACACACCTCCATTCTATGACATCACACACCTCCATTCTTTGACCTTTGACTTCACACACCTCCATTCTATGACTTCAGAAACCTTCATTCTGACTTCACACACCTCCATTCTGTGACTTCACACACCTCCATTCTGTGACTTCACACACCTCCATTCTGACTTCACACACCTCCATTCTATGACTTCACACACCTCCATTCTCACTTCACACACCTCCATTCTGACTTCACACACCTCCATTCTGTGACTTCACACACTTCCATTCAATGATTTCACACACTTCCATTCTATGACTTCACACACCTCCATTCTGTGGCTTCACACACCTACATTCTGAGTTCACACACCTCCATTCTGTGACTTCACACACCTCCATTCTGTGATTTCACACACCTCCAATCTGACTTCACACACCTCCATTCTATGACTTCACACACCTCCATTCGTTGACATCAAAAAACACCATTCTATGACTTCACACAACTCCATTTAGACTTCACACACCTCCATTCTATGAGTTCACACACCTCCATTTTATGACTTCACACACCTCCATTCTGTGACTTCACACACCTCCATTCTGAATTCACACACCTCCATTCTGTGACTTCACACACCTCCATTCTTCCTTCACACACCTCCATTCTATGACTTCACACACTTCCATTCTATGACTTCACACACCTCCATTCTGTGGCTTCACACACCTCCATTCTGAGTTCACACACCTCCATTCTGTGACTTCACACACCTCCATTCTGTGACTTCACACACCTCCATTCTGTGACTTCACACACCTCGATCCTATGACTTCACACACCTCCATTCTATGAATTCACACACCTCCATTCTGTGATTTCACACACCTCTATTCTATGACTTCACACACCTCCATTCTGTGACTTCACACACCTCCCTTCTGAGTTCACACACCTCCATTCTATGACTTCACAAACCCCCATTCTGAGTTCACAGACCTCCATTATATGACTTCACACACTTCCATTCTATGACTTCACACACCTCCATTCTGACTTCACACACCTCAGTTCTTTGACTGCACACACCTCCATTCTATGATTTCACAAACTTCCATTCTATGACTTCACACACCTCCATTCTATGACTTCACACACCTCATTTCTGAGTTGACACACCTCCATTCTGTGATTTCACACACCTCCAATCTGACTTCACACACCTCCATTCTATGACTTCACACACCTCCATTCGTTGACATCAAAAACAACCATTCTATGACTTCACACAACTCCATTGTGAATTCACACACCTCCATTCTATGAATTCACACACCTCTATTTTATGACTTCACACACCTCCATTCTATGACTTCACAAACCTCCATTCTGTGACTTCACACACCTCCATTCTGAGTTCACACACCTCCATTCTGTGACTTCACACACCTCCATTCTTCCTTCACACACCTCCATTCTATGACTTCACACACTTCCATTCTATGACTTCACACACCTCCATTCTGTGGCTTCACACACCTCCATTCTGAGTTCACACACCTCCATTCTGTGACTTCACACACCTCCATTCTGTGACTTCACACACCTCCATTCTGCGACTTCACACATCTCGATCCTATGACTTCACACACCTCCATTCTATGAATTCACACACCTCCATTCTGTGATTTCACACACCTCCATTCTATGACTTCACACACCTCCATTCTGTGACTTCACACACCTCCCTTCTGAGTTCACACACCTCCATTCTATGACTTCACAAACCCCCATTCTGAGTTCACAGACCTCCATTCTATGACTTCACACACTTCCATTCTATGACTTCACACACCTCCATTCTGACTTCACACAACTCAGTTCTTTGACTGCACACACCTCCATTCTATGATTTCACAAACTTCCATTCTATGACTTCACACACCTCCATTCTATGATTCATTTCTGAGTTGACACACCTCCATTCTGTGATTTCACACACCTCCAATCTGACTTCACTCACCTCCATTCTATGACTTCACACACCTCCATTCGTTGACATCAAAAACAACCATTCTATGACTTCACACAACTCCATTGTGACTTCACACACCTCCATTCTATGAATTCACACACCTCCATTTTATGACTTCACACACCTCCATTCTATGACTTCACACACCTCCATTCTGTGACTTCACACACCTCCATTATATGACTTCACAAACCTCCATTCTGAGTTCACAGACCTCCATTCTATGACTTCACACACCTCCATTCTATGACTTCACTCACCTCCATTCTGACTTCACACACCTCCATTCTGACTTCACACACCTCAATTCTGTGACTTCACACACCTCCATTCAATGATTTCACACACTTCCATTCCATGACTTCACACAAATCAATGCTGTGACTTCACACACCTCCATTCAACGATTTCACACACTTCCATTCTATGACTTCACACACCTCCATTCTGCGACTTCAAACACCTCCATTCCGTGATTTCACACACCTCCAATCTGACTTCACACACCTCCATTCTATGACCTCACACACCTCCATTCGTTGACATCAAAAACACCATTCTATGACTTCACACATCTCCATTTTGACTTCACACACCTCCATTCTATGAGTTCACACACCTCCATTTTATGACTTCACACACCTCCATTCTATGACTTCACACACCTCCATTCTATGACTTCACACACCTCCATTCTGTGAATTCACACACCTCCACTCTATGACTTCAAACACCTTCATTCTTACTTCACAAACATCCATTCTGTGACTTCGCACACCTCCATTCTGTGACTTCACACACCTTCATTCTGACTTCACACACCTCCATTCTGTGACTTCACACACCTCAATTGTGTGAATTTACACACCTCCATTCTGACTTCACATACCTCCATTCTATGATTTCACACACCTCCATTCTATGACATCACACACCTCCATTCTGTGACTTCACACACCACCTTGTTGACTTCACACACCTCCATTCTGTGACTTCACACACCTCCATTCTGTGACTTCACACACCTCCGTTTTGACTTCACACACTTCCATTCTGTGACTTCACACCTCCATTCTGTGACTTCACACACCTCTATTGTTTCACTTCTCACACCTCCATTCTTTGACTTCACACACCTCCAATCCATGACTTCACACACCTCCATTTTATGAGTTCACACACCTCCATTCTAGGAGTTCACTCACCTCCCATTTGACTTCATACACCTCCATTCTATGACTTCACACACATTCATTCTTACTTCAGAAACATCCATTCTCTGACTTCACACACCTCCATTCTATGACTTCACAAACCTCCATTCTGTGACTTCACACACCTCCATTCTGAGTTCACACACCTCCATTCTGTGACTTCACACACCTCCATTCGTTGACATCAAAAACCACCATTCTAAGACTTCACACAACTCCATTTTAACTTCACACACCTCCATTCCATAAGTTCACACACCTCCATTTTATGACTTCACACACCTCCATTCTATGACTTCACACACCTCAATTCTATGACTCCACACACCTGCATTCTATGACTTCACACACCTCCACTCTATGACTTCAAACACCTTCATTCTTACTTCACAAACATCCATTCTCTGACTTCACACACCTCTATTCTTTGATTTCACACACCTTCATTCTGACTTCACGCACCTCCATTCTGTGACTTCACACACCTCAATTCTGTGACTTCACACACCTCTATTCTGACTTCACACACCTCCATTCTATGACTTCACACACCTCCACTTTATGAGTTCACACACCTCCATTCTGACTTCACACACCTCCATTCTGTGACTTCACAAAATTCCATTCTGTGATTTCACACACCTCCATACTAGGACTTCACACACCTCCATTCAATGACTTCACACACCTACATTCTGAGTTCACACACCTCCATTCTGTGACTTCACACACCTCCATTCTGACTTCACACACCTTCATTTTATGACTTCACACACGTCCATTCTGTGACTTCTCACACCTCCATTCTATGACTTCACAGTCTTCCATTGTGACGTCTCACAACCCCATTGTATGAGTTCACACATCTCCATTCTATGATTTCACACACCTCCATTCTGACTTCACACACCTCCATTCTATGACATCACAGCCCTCGAATCTGTGACTTCACTCACCTCCACTCTATGACTTCACACTACTCCATTCTATGACTTCCCACACCTCCTTTCTATGACTTCACCCACCTCAGTCTATGACTTCACACACCTCCATTCTGACTTCACACACCTCCATTCTGTGACTTCACACACCTCCATTCTATGACTTCAAACACCTTCATTCTTACTTCACAAACATCCATTCTGTGACTTCACACACCTCCTGTCTGTGACTTCACACACCTTCATTCTGACTTCACACACCTCCATTCTCTGACTTCACACAACTCAATTCTGTGACTTGACACACCTCCATTCTGACTTCACACACCTCCATTCTATGATTTCACACACCTCCATTCTATGCCTTCACACACGTCCATTCTGTGACTTCACACACCTCCATTCTGACTTCACACCCCTCCATTCTGACTTCACACACCTCCATTCTGACTTCACACAGCTCCATTCTATGAATTCACACACCTCCATTCTGTGACTTCACACACCTCCGTTTAGCCTTCACACACTTCCAATCTGTGACTTCACACATCTCCATTCTGTGACTTCACACACCTCTATTTTTTCACTTCACACACCTCCATTCTTAGACTTCACACACCGCCATTCCATGACTTCACACACCTCCATTCTATGAGTTAACACACCTCCATTCTATGAGTTCACACACCTCCAATTTGACTTCACACATCTCCATTCTATGACTTCACACACCTTCATTCTTACTTCAAAAACATCCATTCTCTGACTTCACACACCTCCATTCTATGACTTCACAAACCTCCATTCTGTGACTTCACACACCTCCATTCTGAGTTCACACACCTCCTTTCTATGACTTCACACACTTCCATTCTATGACTTCACACACCTCCATTCTGTGGCTTCACACACCTACATTCTGAGTTCACACACCTCCATTCTGTGACTTCACACACCTCCATTCTGTGACTTCACACACCTCCATTCTGTGACTTCACACACCTCGATCCTATGACTTCACACACCTCCATTCTATGAATTAACACACCTCCATTCTGTGAGTTCACAACCCTCCATTCTATGACTTCACACAGCTCCATTCTGTGACTTCACACACCTCCATTCTGAGTTCACACACCTCCATTCTATGACTTCACAAACCTCCATTCTGAGTTCACAGACCTCCATTCTATGACTTCACACACCTCCATTCTGTGACTTCACTCACCTCCATTATGACTTCACACACCTCCATTCTGACTTCACACACCTCAATTCTGTGACTTCATACAACTCCATTCTATGATTTCACACACTTCCATTCTATGACTTCACAAACCTCCATTCTGTGGCTTCACACACCTACATTCTGAGTTTACACACCTCCATTCTGTGACTTCAAACACCTCCATTCTGTGATTTCACACAGCTCCAATCTGACTTCACACACCTCCATTCTATGACTTCGCACACCTCCATTCATTGATATCAAAAACACAATTCTATGACTTCACACAATTCCATTTTGACTTCACACACCTCCATTCTATGAGTTCACACACCTCCATTTTATGACTTCACACACCTCCATTCTATGACTTCACACACCTCCATTCTGTGATTTCACACACCTCCAATCTGACTTCACACACCTCCATTCTGTGACTTCACACACCTCCACTCTATGACTTCAAACACCTTCATTCTTACTTCACAAACATCCATTCTGTGACTTCACACACCTCCATTCTGTGAGTTCACACACCTTCATTCTGACTTCACACACCTCCATTCTGTGACTTCACACACCTCCATTCTGTGACTTCACACACCTTCATTCTGACTTCACACACCTCCATTCTCTGACTTCACACACCTCAATTCTGTGATTTCACACACCTCCATTCTGACATCACACACCTCCCTTCTATGATTTCACACACCTCCATTCTGTGACTTCACACACCTCCATTCTGTGACTTCACACACCTCCGTTTTGACTTCACACACTTCCATTCTGTGACTTCACACACCTCCATTCTGTGACTTCACACACCTCTATTGTTTCACTTCACACACATCCATTCTTTCACTTCAGACACCTCCATTCCATGACTTCACACACCTCCATTCTATGAGTTCACACACCTCCATTCTGTGGCTTCACACACCTCCATTCTGAGTTCACACACCTCCATTCTGTGACTTCACACACCTCCATTCTGTGACTTCACACACCTCCATTCTGCGACTTCACACATCTCGATCCTATGACTTCACACACCTCCATTCTGTGAGTTCACACACCTTCATTCTGACTTCACACACCTCCATTCTGTGACTTCACACACCTCCATTCTGTGACTTCACACACCTTCATTCTGACTTCACACACCTCCATTCTCTGACTTCACACACCTCAATTCTGTGATTTCACACACCTCCATTCTGACATCACACACCTCCCTTCTAAGATTTCACACACCTCCATTCTGTGACTTCACACACCTCCATTCTGTGACTTCACACACCTCCGTTTTGACTTCACACACTTCCATTCTGTGACTTCACACACCTCCATTCTGTGACTTCACACACCTCTATTGTTTCACTTCACACACATCCATTCTTTGACTTCAGACACCTCCATTCCATGACTTCACACACCTCCATTCTATGAGTTCACACACCTCCATTCTGTGGCTTCACACACCTCCATTCTGAGTTCACACACCTCCATTCTGTGACTTCACACACCTCCATTCTGTGACTTCACACACCTCCATTCTGCGACTTCACACATCTCGATCCTATGACTTCACACACCTCCATTCTATGAATTCACACACCTCCATTCTGTGATTTCACACACCTCCATTCTATGACTTCACACACCTCCATTCTGTGACTTCACACACCTCCCTTCTGAGTTCACACACCTCCATACTATGACTTCACAAACCCCCATTCTGAGTTCACAGACCTCCATTCTATGACTTCACACACTTCCATTCTATGACTTCACACACCTCCATTCTGACTTCACACAACTCAGTTCTTTGACTGCACACACCTCCATTCTATGATTTCACAAACTTCCATTCTATGACTTCACACACCTCCATTCTATGACTTCACACACCTCATTTCTGAGTTGACACACCTCCATTCTGTGATTTCACACACCTCCAATCTGACTTCACTCACCTCCATTCTATGACTTCACACACCTCCATTCGTTGACATCAAAAACAACCATTCTATGACTTCACACAACTCCATTGTGACTTCACACACCTCCATTCTATGAATTCACACACCTCCATTTTATGACTTCACACACCTGCATTCTATGACTTCACACACCTCCATTCTGTGACTTCACACACCTCCATTATACGACTTCACAAACCTCCATTCTGAGTTCACAGACCTCCATTCTATGACTTCACACACCTCCATTCTATGACTTCACTCACCTCCATTCTGACTTCACACACCTCCATTCTGACTTCACACACCTCAATTCTGTGACTTCACACACCTCCATTCAATGATTTCACACACTTCCATTCTATGACTTCACACAAATCAATTCTGTGACTTCACACACCTCCATTCAACGATTTCACACACTTCCATTCTATGACTTCACACACCTCCATTCTGCGACTTCAAACACCTCCATTCTGTGATTTCACACACCTCCAATCTGACTTCACACACCTCCATTCTATGACCTCACACACCTCCATTCGTTGACATCAAAAACACCATTCTATGACTTCACACATCTCCATTTTGACTTCACACACCTCCATTCTATGAGTTCACACACCTCCATTTTATGACTTCACAGACCTCCATTCTATGACTTCACACACCTCCATTCTATGACTTCACACACCTCCATTCTGTGAATTCACACACCTCCACTCTATGACTTCAAACACCTTCATTCTTACTTCACAAACATCCATTCTGTGACTTCGCACACCTCCATTCTGTGACTTCACACACCTTCATTCTGACTTCACACACCTCCATTCTGTGACTTCACACACCTCAATTGTGTGAATTCACACACCTCCATTCTGACTTCACATACCTCCATTCTATGATTTCACACACCTCCATTCTATGACATCACACACCTCCATTCTGTGACTTCACACACCACCTTTTTGACTTCACACACCTCCATTCTGTGACTTCACACACCTTCATTCTGTGACTTCACACACCTCCGTTTTGACTTCACACACTTCCATTCTGTGACTTCACACCTCCATTCTGTGACTTCACACACCTCTATTGTTTCACTTCTCACACCTCCATTCTTTGACTTCACACACCTCCAATCCATGACTTCACACACCTCCATTCTATGAGTTCACACACCTCCATTCTAGGAGTTCACTCACCTCCCATTTGACTTCATACACCTCCATTCTATGACTTCACACACATTCATTCTTACTTCAGAAACATCCATTCTCTGACTTCACACACCTCCATTCTATGACTTCACAAACCTCCATTCTGTGACTTCACACACCTCCATTCTGAGTTCACACACCTCCATTCTGTGACTTCACACACCTCCATTCGTTGACATCAAAAACCACCATTCTAAGACTTCACACAACTCCATTTTAACTTCACACACCTCCATTCTATGAGTTCACACACCTCCATTTTATGACTTCACACACCTCCATTCTATGACTTCACACACCTCAATTCTATGACTCCACACACCTCCATTCTATGACTTCACACACCTCCACTCTATGACTTCAAACACCTTCATTCTTACTTCACAAACATCCATTCTGTGACTTCACACACCTTCATTCTTTGATTTCACACACCTTCATTCTGACTTCACGCACCTCCATTCTGTGACTTCACACACCTCAATTCTGTGACTTCACACACCTCCATTCTGACTTCACACACCTCCATTCTATGACTTCACACACCTCCATTTTATGAGTTCACACACCTCCATTCTGAATTCACACACCTCCATTCTGTGACTTCACAAAATTCCATTCTGTGATTTCACACACCTCCACACTAGGACTTCACACACATCCATTCAATGACTTCACACACCTACATTCTGAGTTCACACACCTCCATTCTGTGACTTCACACACCTCCATTCTGACTTCACACACCTTCATTTTATGACTTCACACACGTCCATTCTGTGACTTCTCACACCTCCATTCTATGACTTCACAGTCTTCCATTGTGACGTCACACAACCCCATTGTATGAGTTCACACATCTCCATTCTATGATTTCACACACCTCCATTCTGACTTCACACACCTCCATTCTATGACATCACAGCCCTCGAATCTGTGACTTCACTCACCTCCACTCTATGACTTCACACTCCTCCATTCTATGACTTCCCACACCTCCTTTCTATGACTTCACCCACCTCAGTCTATGACTTCACACACCTCCATTCTGACTTCACACACCTCCATTCTGTGACTTCACACACCTCCATTCTATGACTTCAAACACCTTCATTCTTACTTCACAAACATCCATTCTGTGACTTCACACACCTCCTGTCTGTGACTTCACACACCTTCATTCTGACTTCACACACCTCCATTCTCTGACTTCACACAACTCATTTCTGTGACTTGACACACCTCCATTCTGACTTCACACACCTCCATTCTATGATTTCACACACCTCCATTCTATGACTTCACACACGTCCATTCTGTGACTTCACACACCTCCATTCTGACTTCACACCCCTCCATTATGACTTCACACACCTCCATTCTGACTTCACACAGCTCCATTCTATGAATTCACACACCTCCATTCTGTGACTTCACACACCTCCGTTTTGCCTTCACACACTTCCAATCTGTGACTTCACACACCTCCATTCTATGACTTCACACACGTCCATTCTGTGACTTCACACACCTCCATTCTAACTTCACACCCCTCCATTCTGACTTCACTCACCTCCATTCTGACTTCACACACCTCCATTCTGACTTCACACACCTCAATTCTGTGACTTCACACACCTCCATTCAATGATTTCACACACTTCCATTCTATGATTTCACACAAATCAATTCTGTGACTTCACACACCTCCATTCAACGATTTCACACACTTCCATTCTATGACTTCACACACCTCCATTCTGCGACTTCAAACACCTCCATTCTGTGATTTCACACACCTCCAATCTGACTTCACACACCTCCATTCTATGACCTCACACACCTCCATTCGTTGACATCAAAAACACCATTCTATGACTTCACACATCTCCATTTTGACTTCACACACCTCCATTCTATGAGTTCACACACCTCCATTTTATGACTTCACACACCTCCATTCTATGACTTCACACACCTCCATTCTGTGATTTCACACACCTCCATTCTGTGAATTCACACACCTCCACTCTATGACTTCAAACACCTTCATTCTTACTTCACAAACATCCATTCTGTGACTTCGCACACCTCCATTCTGTGACTTCACACACCTTCATTCTGACTTCACACACCTCCATTCTGTGACTTCACACACCTCAATTGTGTGAATTCACACACCTCCATTCTGACTTCACATACCTCCATTCTATGATTTCACACACCTCCATTCTATGACATCACACACCTCCATTCTGTGACTTCACACACCACCTTTTTGACTTCACACACCTCCATTCTGTGACTTCACTCACCTCCATTCTGTGACTTCACACACCTCCGTTTTGACTTCACACACTTCCATTCTGTGACTTCACACTTCCATTCTGTGACTTCACACACCTCTATTGTTTCACTTCTCACACCTCCATTCTTTGACTTCACACACCTCCAATCCATGACTTCACACACCTCCATTCTATGAGTTCACACACCTCCATTCTAGGAGTTCACTCACCTCCCATTTGACTTCATACACCTCCATTCTATGACTTCACACACATTCATTCTTACTTCAGAAACATCCATTCTCTGACTTCACACACCTCCATTCTATGACTTCACAAACCTCCATTCTGTGACTTCACACACCTCCATTCTGAGTTCACACACCTCCATTCTGTGACTTCACACACCTCCATTCGTTGACATCAAAAACCACCATTCTAAGACTTTACACAACTCCATTTTAACTTCACACACCTCCATTCTATGAGTTCACACACCTCCATTTTATGACTTCACACACCTCCATTCTATGACTTCACACACCTCAATTCTATGACTCCACACACCTCCATTCTATGACTTCACACATCTCCACTCTATGACTTCAAACACCTTCATTCTTACTTCACAAACATCCATTCTGTGACTTCACACACCTCCATTCTTTGATTTCACACACCTTCATTCTGACTTCACGCACCTCCATTCTGTGACTTCTCACACCTCCATTCTATGACTTCACAGTCTTCCATTGTGACGTCACACAACCCCATTGTATGAGTTCACACATCTCCATTCTATGATTTCACACACCTCCATTCTGACTTCACACACCTCCATTCTATGACATCACAGCCCTCGAATCTGTGACTTCACTCACCTCCACTCTATGACTTCACACTACTCCATTCTATGACTTCCCACACCTCCTTTCTATGACTTCACACACCTCAGTCTATGACTTCACACACCTCCATTCTGACTTCACACACCTCCATTCTATGACTTCAAACACCTTCATTCTTACTTCACAAACATCCATTCTGTGACTTCACACACCTCCTGTCTGTGACTTCACACACCTTCATTCTGACTTCACACACCTCCATTCTCTGACTTCACACAACTCACTTCTGTGACTTGACACACCTCCATTCTGACTTCACACACCTCCATTCTATGATTTCACACACCTCCATTCTATGACTTCACACACGTCCATTCTGTGACTTCACACACCTCCATTCTGACTTCACACCCCTCCATTATGACTTCACACACCTCCATTCTGACTTCACACCCCTCCATTCTGACTTCACTCACCTCCATTCTGACTTCACACACCTCCATTCTGACTTCACACACCTCAATTCTATGACTTCACACACCTCCATTCAATGATTTCACACACTTCCATTCTATGACTTCACACAAATCAATTCTGTGACTTCACACACCTCCATTCAACGATTTCACACACTTCCATTCTATGACTTCACACACCTCCATTCTGCGACTTCAAACACCTCCATTCTGTGATTTCACACACCTCCAATCTGACTTCACACACCTCCATTCTATGACCTCACACACCTCCATTCGTTGACATCAAAAACACCATTCTATGACTTCACACATCTCCATTTTGACTTCACACACCTCCATTCTATGAGTTCACACACCTCCATTTTATGACTTCACACACCTCCATTCTATGACTTCACACACCTCCATTCTATGACTTCACACACCTCCATTCTGTGAATTCACACACCTCCACTCTATGACTTCAAACACCTTCATTCTTACTTCACAAACATCCATTCTGTGACTTCGCACACCTCCATTCTGTGACTTCACACACCTTCATTCTGACTTCACACACCTCCATTCTGTAACTTCACACACCTCAATTGTGTGAATTCACACACCTCCATTCTGACTTCACATACCTCCATTCTATGATTTCACACACCTCCATTCTATGACATCACACACCTCCATTCTGTGACTTCACACAACTCAATTCTGTGACTTGACACACCTCCATTCTGACTTCACACACCTCCATTCTATGATTTCACACACCTCCATTCTATGACTTCACACACGTCCATTCTGTGACTTCACACACCTCCATTCTGACTTCACACCCCTCCATTCTGACTTCACACACCTCCATTCTGACTTCACACAGCTCCATTCTATGAATTCACACACCTCCATTCTGTGCCTTCACACACCTCCGTTTTGCCTTCACACACTTCCAATCTGTGACTTCACACATCTCCATTCTGTGACTTCACACACCTCTATTGTTTCACTTCACACACCTCCATTCTTAGACTTCACACACCGCCATTCCATGACTTCACACACCTCCATTCTATGAGTTAACCCACCTCCATTCTATGAGTTCACACACCTCCAATTTGACTTCACACATCTCCATTCTATGACTTCACACACCTTCATTCTTACTTCAAAACATCCATTCTCTGACTTCACACACCTCCATTCTATGACTTCACAAACCTCCATTCTGTGACTTCACACACCTCCATTCTGAGTTCACACACCTCCTTTCTATGACTTCACACACTTCCATTCTATGACTTCATACACCTCCATTCTGTGGCTTCACACACCTACATTCTGAGTTCACACACCTCCATTCTGTGACTTCACACAACTCCATTCTATGACTTCACACACCTCCATTCTGTGACTTCACACACCTCGATCCTATGACTTCACACACCTCCATTCTATGAATTAACACACCTCCATTCTGTGAGTTCACAAACCTCCATTCTATGACTTCACACAGCTCCATTCTGTGACTTCACACACCTCCATTCTGAGTTCACACACCTCCATTCTATGACTTCACAAACCTCCATTCTGAGTTCACAGACCTCCATTCTATGACTTCACACACCTCCATTCTGTGACTTCACTCACCTCCATTATGACTTCACACACCTCCATTCTGACTTCACACACCTCAATTCTGTGACTTCATACAACTCCATTCTATGATTTCACACACTTCCATTCTATGACTTCACAAACCTCCATTCTGTGGCTTCACACACCTACATTCTGAGTTTACACACCTCCATTCTGTGACTTCAAACACCTCCATTCTGTGATTTCACACAGCTGCAATCTGACTTCACACACCTCCATTCTATGACTTCGCACACCTCCATTCATTGATATCAAAAACACAATTCTATGACTTCACACAATTCCATTTTGACTTCACACACCTCCATTCTATGAGTTCACACACCTCCATTTTATGACTTCAGACACCTCCATTCTATGACTTCACACACCTCCATTCTGTGATTTCACACACCTCCATTCTGACTTCACATACCTCCATTCTATGATTTCACACACCTCCATTCTATGACATCACACACCTCCATTCTGTGACTTCACACACCACCTTTTTGACTTCACACACCTCCATTCTGTGACTTCACTCACCTCCATTCTGTGACTTCACACACCTCCGTTTTGACTTCACACACTTCCATTCTGTGACTTCACACTTCCATTCTGTGACTTCACACACCTCTATTGTTTCACTTCTCACACCTCCATTCTTTGACTTCACACACCTCCAATCCATGACTTCACACACCTCCATTCTATGAGTTCACACACCTCCATTCTAGGAGTTCACTCACCTCCCATTTGACTTCATACACCTCCATTCTATGACTTCACACACATTCATTCTTACTTCAGAAACATCCATTCTCTGACTTCACACACCTCCATTCTATGACTTCACAAACCTCCATTCTGTGACTTCACACACCTCCATTCTGAGTTCACACACCTCCATTCTGTGACTTCACACACCTCCATTCGTTGACATCAAAAACCACCATTCTAAGACTTTACACAACTCCATTTTAACTTCACACACCTCCATTCTATGAGTTCACACACCTCCATTTTATGACTTCACACACCTCCATTCTATGACTTCACACACCTCAATTCTATGACTCCACACACCTCCATTCTATGACTTCACACATCTCCACTCTATGACTTCAAACACCTTCATTCTTACTTCACAAACATCCATTCTGTGACTTCACACACCTCCATTCTTTGATTTCACACACCTTCATTCTGACTTCACGCACCTCCATTCTGTGACTTCTCACACCTCCATTCTATGACTTCACAGTCTTCCATTGTGACGTCACACAACCCCATTGTATGAGTTCACACATCTCCATTCTATGATTTCACACACCTCCATTCTGACTTCACACACCTCCATTCTATGACATCACAGCCCTCGAATCTGTGACTTCACTCACCTCCACTCTATGACTTCACACTACTCCATTCTATGACTTCCCACACCTCCTTTCTATGACTTCACACACCTCAGTCTATGACTTCACACACCTCCATTCTGACTTCACACACCTCCATTCTATGACTTCAAACACCTTCATTCTTACTTCACAAACATCCATTCTGTGACTTCACACACCTCCTGTCTGTGACTTCACACACCTTCATTCTGACTTCACACACCTCCATTCTCTGACTTCACACAACTCACTTCTGTGACTTGACACACCTCCATTCTGACTTCACACACCTCCATTCTATGATTTCACACACCTCCATTCTATGACTTCACACACGTCCATTCTGTGACTTCACACACCTCCATTCTGACTTCACACCCCTCCATTATGACTTCACACACCTCCATTCTGACTTCACACCCCTCCATTCTGACTTCACTCACCTCCATTCTGACTTCACACACCTCCATTCTGACTTCACACACCTCAATTCTATGACTTCACACACCTCCATTCAATGATTTCACACACTTCCATTCTATGACTTCACACAAATCAATTCTGTGACTTCACACACCTCCATTCAACGATTTCACACACTTCCATTCTATGACTTCACACACCTCCATTCTGCGACTTCAAACACCTCCATTCTGTGATTTCACACACCTCCAATCTGACTTCACACACCTCCATTCTATGACCTCACACACCTCCATTCGTTGACATCAAAAACACCATTCTATGACTTCACACATCTCCATTTTGACTTCACACACCTCCATTCTATGAGTTCACACACCTCCATTTTATGACTTCACACACCTCCATTCTATGACTTCACACACCTCCATTCTATGACTTCACACACCTCCATTCTGTGAATTCACACACCTCCACTCTATGACTTCAAACACCTTCATTCTTACTTCACAAACATCCATTCTGTGACTTCGCACACCTCCATTCTGTGACTTCACACACCTTCATTCTGACTTCACACACCTCCATTCTGTAACTTCACACACCTCAATTGTGTGAATTCACACACCTCCATTCTGACTTCACATACCTCCATTCTATGATTTCACACACCTCCATTCTATGACATCACACACTTCCATTCTGTGACTTCACACAACTCAATTCTGTGACTTGACACACCTCCATTCTGACTTCACACACCTCCATTCTATGATTTCACACACCTCCATTCTATGACTTCACACACGTCCATTCTGTGACTTCACACACCTCCATTCTGACTTCACACCCCTCCATTCTGACTTCACACACCTCCATTCTGACTTCACACAGCTCCATTCTATGAATTCACACACCTCCATTCTGTGCCTTCACACACCTCCGTTTTGCCTTCACACACTTCCAATCTGTGACTTCACACATCTCCATTCTGTGACTTCACACACCTCTATTGTTTCACTTCACACACCTCCATTCTTAGACTTCACACACCGCCATTCCATGACTTCACACACCTCCATTCTATGAGTTAACCCACCTCCATTCTATGAGTTCACACACCTCCAATTTGACTTCACACATCTCCATTCTATGACTTCACACACCTTCATTCTTACTTCAAAACATCCATTCTCTGACTTCACACACCTCCATTCTATGACTTCACAAACCTCCATTCTGTGACTTCACACACCTCCATTCTGAGTTCACACACCTCCTTTCTATGACTTCACACACTTCCATTCTATGACTTCACACACCTCCATTCTGTGGCTTCACACACCTACATTCTGAGTTCACACACCTCCATTCTGTGACTTCACACACCTCCATTCTATGACTTCACACACCTCCATTCTGTGACTTCACACACCTCGATCCTATGACTTCACACACCTCCATTCTATGAATTAACACACCTCCATTCTGTGAGTTCACAAACCTCCATTCTATGACTTCACACAGCTCCATTCTGTGACTTCACACACCTCCATTCTGAGTTCACACACCTCCATTCTATGACTTCACAAACCTCCATTCTGAGTTCACAGACCTCCATTCTATGACTTCACACACCTCCATTCTGTGACTTCACTCACCTCCATTATGACTTCACACACCTCCATTCTGACTTCACACACCTCAATTCTGTGACTTCATACAACTCCATTCTATGATTTCACACACTTCCATTCTATGACTTCACAAACCTCCATTCTGTGGCTTCACACACCTACATTCTGAGTTTACACACCTCCATTCTGTGACTTCAAACACCTCCATTCTGTGATTTCACACAGCTGCAATCTGACTTCACACACCTCCATTCTATGACTTCGCACACCTCCATTCATTGATATCAAAAACACAATTCTATGACTTCACACAATTCCATTTTGACTTCACACACCTCCATTCTATGAGTTCACACACCTCCATTTTATGACTTCAGACACCTCCATTCTATGACTTCACACACCTCCATTCTGTGATTTCACACACCTCCAATCTGACTTCACACACCTCCATTCTGTGACTTCACACACCTCCACTCTATGACTTCAAACACCTTCATTCTTCACAAACATCCATTCTGTGACTTCACACACCTCCATTCTGTGAGTTCACACACCTTCATTCTGACTTCACACACCTCCATTCTGTGACTTCACACACCTCCATTCTGTGACTTCACACACCTTCATTCTGACTTCACACACCTCCATTCTCTGACTTCACACACCTCAATTCTGTGACTTCACACACCTCCATTCTGACATCACACACCTCCCTTCTATGATTTCACACACCTCCATTCTGTGACTTCACACATCTCCACTCTATGACTTCAAACACCTTCATTCTTACTTCACAAACATCCATTCTGTGACTTCACACACCTCCATTCTTTGATTTCACACACCTTCATTCTGACTTCACGCACCTCCATTCTGTGACTTCTCACACCTCCATTCTATGACTTCACAGTCTTCCATTGTGACGTCACACAACCCCATTGTATGAGTTCACACATCTCCATTCTATGATTTCACACACCTCCATTCTGACTTCACACACCTCCATTCTATGACATCACAGCCCTCGAATCTGTGACTTCACTCACCTCCACTCTATGACTTCACACTACTCCATTCTATGACTTCCCACACCTCCTTTCTATGACTTCACACACCTCAGTCTATGACTTCACACACCTCCATTCTGACTTCACACACCTCCATTCTATGACTTCAAACACCTTCATTCTTACTTCACAAACATCCATTCTGTGACTTCACACACCTCCTGTCTGTGACTTCACACACCTTCATTCTGACTTCACACACCTCCATTCTCTGACTTCACACAACTCACTTCTGTGACTTGACACACCTCCATTCTGACTTCACACACCTCCATTCTATGATTTCACACACCTCCATTCTATGACTTCACACACGTCCATTCTGTGACTTCACACACCTCCATTCTGACTTCACACCCCTCCATTATGACTTCACACACCTCCATTCTGACTTCACACCCCTCCATTCTGACTTCACTCACCTCCATTCTGACTTCACACACCTCCATTCTGACTTCACACACCTCAATTCTATGACTTCACACACCTCCATTCAATGATTTCACACACTTACATTCTATGACTTCACACAAATCAATTCTGTGACTTCACACACCTCCATTCAACGATTTCACACACTTCCATTCTATGACTTCACACACCTCCATTCTGCGACTTCAAACACCTCCATTCTGTGATTTCACACACCTCCAATCTGACTTCACACACCTCCATTCTATGACCTCACACACCTCCATTCGTTGACATCAAAAACACCATTTTATGACTTCACACATCTCCATTTTGACTTCACACACCTCCATTCTATGAGTTCACACACCTCCATTTTATGACTTCACACACCTCCATTCTATGACTTCACACACCTCCATTCTATGACTTCACACACCTCCATTCTGTGAATTCACACACCTCCACTCTATGACTTCAAACACCTTCATTCTTACTTCACAAACATCCATTCTGTGACTTCGCACACCTCCATTCTGTGACTTCACACACCTTCATTCTGACTTCACACACCTCCATTCTGTGACTTCACACACCTCAATTGTGTGAATTCACATACCTCCATTCTGACTTCACATACCTCCATTCTATGATTTCACACACCTCCATTCTATGACATCACACACCTCCATTCTGTGACTTCACACACCACCTTTTTGACTTCACACACCTCCATTCTGTGACTTCACACACCTCCATTCTGTGACTTCACACACCTCCGTTTTGACTTCACACACTTCCATTCTGTGACTTCAACTTCCATTCTGTGACTTCACACACCTCTATTGTTTCACTTCTCACACCTCCATTCTTTGACTTCACACACCTCCAATCCATGACTTCACACACCTCCATTCTATGAGTTCACACACCTCCATTCTAGGAGTTCACTCACCTCCCATTTGACTTCATACACCTCCATTCTATGACTTCACACACATTCATTCTTACTTCAGAAACATCCATTCTCTGACTTCACACACCTCCATTCTATGACTTCACAAACCTCCATTCTGTGACTTCACACACCTCCATTCTGAGTTCACACACCTCCATTCTGTGACTTCACACACCTCCATTCGTTGACATCAAAAACCACCATTCTAAGACTTCACACAACTCCATTTTAACTTCACACACCTCCATTCTATGAGTTCACACACCTCCATTTTATGACTTCACACACCTCCATTCTATGACTTCACACACCTCAATTCTATGACTCCACACACCTCCATTCTATGACTTCACACACCTCCACTCTATGACTTCAAACACCTTCATTCTTACTTCACAAACATCCATTCTTTGACTTCACACACCTCAATTCTGTGACTTCACACACCTCCATTCTGACTTCACACACCTCCATTCTATGACTTCACACACCTCCATTTTATGAGTTCACACCCCTCCATTCTGACTTCACTCACCTCCATTCTGACTTCACACACCTCCATTCTGACTTCACAAACCTCAATTCTATGACTTCACACACCTCCATTCAATGATTTCACACACTTCCATTCTATGACTTCACACAAATCAATTCTGTGACTTCACACACCTCCATTCAACGATTTCACACACTTCCATTCTATGACTTCACACACCTCCATTCTGCGACTTCAAACACCTCCATTCTCTGATTTCACACACCTCCAATCTGACTTCACACACCTCCATTCTATGACCTCACACACCTTCATTCGTTGACATCAAAAACACCATTCTATGACTTCACACATCTCCATTTTGACTTCACACACCTCCATTCTATGAGTTCACACACCTCCATTTTATGACTTCACACACCTCCATTCTATGACTTCACACACCTCCATTCTATGACTTCACACACCTCCATTCTGTGAATTCACACACCTCCACTCTATGACTTCAAACACCTTCATTCTTACTTCACAAACATCCATTCTGTGACTTCGCACACCTCCATTCTGTGACTTCACACACCTTCATTCTGACTTCACACACCTCCATTCTGTGACTTCACACACCTCAATTGTGTGAATTCACACACCTCCATTCTGACTTCACATACCTCCATTCTATGATTTCACACACCTTCATTCTATGACATCACACACCTCCATTCTGTGACTTCACACACCACCTTTTTGACTTCACACACCTCCATTCTGTGACTTCACACACCTCCATTCTGTGACTTCACACACCTCCGTTTTGACTTAACACACTTCCATTCTGTGACTTCACACTTCCATTCTGTGACTTCACACACCTCTATTGTTTCACTTCTCACAACTCCATTCTTTGACTTCACACACCTCCAATCCATGACTTCACACACCTCCATTCTATGAGTTCACACACCTCCATTCTAGGAGTTCACTCACCTCCCATTTGACTTCATACACCTCCATTCTATGACTTCACACACATTCATTCTTACTTCAGAAACATCCATTCTCTGACTTCACACACCTCCATTCTATGACTTCACAAACCTCCATTCTGTGACTTCACACACCTCCATTCTGAGTTCACACACCTCCATTCTGTGACTTCACACACCTCCATTCGTTGACATCAAAAACCACCATTCTAAGACTTCACACAACTCCATTTTAACTTCACACACCTCCATTCTATGAGTTCACACACCTCCATTTTATGACTTCACACACCTGCATTCTATGACTTCACACACCTCAATTCTATGACTCCACACACCTCCATTCTATGACTTCACACACCTCCACTCTATGACTTCAAACACCTTCATTCTTACTTCACAAACATCCATTCTTTGACTTCACACACCTCAATTCTGTGACTTCACACACCTCCATTCTGACTTCACACACCTCCATTCTATGACTTCACACACCTCCATTTTATGAGTTCACACACCTCCATTCTGACTTCACACACCTCCATTCTGTGACTTCACAAAATTCCATTCTGTGATTTCACACACCTCCATACTAGGACTTCACACACCTCCATTCAATGACTTCACACACCTACATTCTGAGTTCACACACCTCCATTCTGTGACTTCACACACCTCCATTCTGACTTCACACACCTTCATTTTATGACTTCACACACGTCCATTCTGTGACTTCTCACACCTCCATTCTATGACTTCACAGTCTTCCATTGTGACGTCACACAACCCCATTGTATGAGTTCACACATCTCCATTCTATGATTTCACACACCTCCATTCTGACTTCACACACCTCCATTCTATGACATCACAGCCCTCGAATCTGTGACTTCACTCACCTCCACTCTATGACTTCACACTACTCCATTCTATGACTTCCCACACCTCCTTTCTATGACTTCACCCACCTCAGTCTATGACTTCACACACCTCCATTCTGACTTCACACACCTCCATTCTGTGACTTCACACACCTCCATTCTATGACTTCAAACACCTTCATTCTTACTTCACAAACATCCATTCTGTGACTTCACACACCTCCTGTCTGTGACTTCACACACCTTCATTCTGACTTCACACACCTCCATTCTCTGACTTCACACAACTCATTTCTGTGACTTGACACACCTCCATTCTGACTTCACACACCTCCATTCTATGATTTCACACACCTCCATTCTATGACTTCACACACGTCCATTCTGTGACTTCACACACCTCCATTCTGACTTCACACCCCTCCATTCTGACTTCACACACCTCCATTCTGACTTCACACAGCTCCATTCTATGAATTCACACACCTCCATTCTGTGCCTTCACACACCTCCGTTTTGCCTTCACACACTTCCAATCTGTGACTTCACACATCTCCATTCTGTGACTTCACACACCTCTATTGTTTCACTTCACACACCTCCATTCTTAGACTTCACACACCGCCATTCCATGACTTCACACACCTCCATTCTATGAGTTAACACACCTCCATTCTATGAGTTCACACACCTCCAATTTGACTTCACACATCTCCATTCTATGACTTCACACACCTTCATTCTTACTTCAAAACATCCATTCTCTGACTTCACACACCTCCATTCTATGACTTCACAAACCTCCATTCTGTGACTTCACACACCTCCATTCTGAGTTCACACACCTCCTTTCTATGACTTCACACACTTCCATTCTATGACTTCACACACCTCCATTCTGTGGCTTCACACACCTACATTCTGAGTTCACACACCTCCATTCTGTGACTTCACACACCTCCATTCTATGACTTCACACACCTCCATTCTGTGACTTCACACACCTCCATTCTATGACTTCACACACCTCCATTCTGTGACTTCACACACCTCGATCCTATGACTTCACACACCTCCATTCTATGAATTAACACACCTCCATTCTGTGAGTTCACAAACCTCCATTCTATGACTTCACACAGCTCCATTCTGTGACTTCACACACCTCCATTCTGAGTTCACACACCTCCATTCTATGACTTCACAAACCTCCATTCTGAGTTCACAGACCTCCATTCTATGACTTCACACACCTCCATTCTGTGACTTCACTCACCTCCATTATGACTTCACACACCTCCATTCTGACTTCACACACCTCAATTCTGTGACTTCATACAACTCCATTCTATGATTTCACACACTTCCATTCTATGACTTCACAAACCTCCATTCTGTGGCTTCACACACCTACATTCTGAGTTTACACACCTCCATTCTGTGACTTCAAACACCTCCATTCTGTGATTTCACACAGCTGCAATCTGACTTCACACACCTCCATTCTATGACTTCGCACACCTCCATTCATTGATATCAAAAACACAATTCTATGACTTCACACAATTCCATTTTAACTTCACACACCTCCATTCTATGAGTTCACACACCTCCATTTTATGACTTCAGACACCTCCATTCTATGACTTCACACACCTCCATTCTGTGATTTCACACACCTCCAATCTGACTTCACACACCTCCATTCTGTGACTTCACACACCTCCACTCTATGACTTCAAACACCTTCATTCTTACTTCACAAACATCCATTCTGTGACTTCACACACCTCCATTCTGTGAGTTCACACACCTTCATTCTGACTTCACACACCTCCATTCTGTGACTTCACACTCCTCCATTCTGTGACTTCACACACCTTCATTCTGACTTCACACACCTCCATTCTCTGACTTCACACACCTCAATTCTGTGACTTCACACACCTCCATTCTGACATCACACACCTCCCTTCTATGATTTCACACACCTCCATTCTGTGACTTCACACACCTCCATTCTGTGACTTCACACACCTCCGTTTTGACTTCACACACTTCCATTCTGTGACTTCACACACCTCCATTCTGTGACTTCACACACCTCAATTCTGTGACTTCACTCACCTCCATTCTGACTTCACACACCTCCATTTTATGACTTCACACACCTCCATTCTATGACTTCACACACCTCCATTTTGTGACTTCACACACATAAATTCTATGACTTCACACACCTCCATTGTGAATTTACACACCTCCATTCTATGACTTCACTCACCTCCATTCTGACTTCACACACCTCCATTTTATGACTTCACACACCTCAATTCTGTGACTTCACACCTCCATTCTATGACTTCACAAACATCCATTCTGTGACTTCACACACCTCCATTCTGAATTCACACACCTCCATTCTGTGACTTCACACACCTCCATTCTTCCTTCACACACCTCCATTCTATGACTTCACACACTTCCATTCTATGACTTCACACACCTCCATTCTGTGGGTACACACACCTCCATTCTGAGTTCACACACCTCCATTCTGTGACTTCACACACCTCCATTCTGTGACTTCACACACCTCCATTCTGTGACTTCACACACCTCGATCCTATGACTTCACACACCTCCATTCTATGAATTCACACACCTCCATTGTGTGATTTCACACACCTCCATTTTATGACTTCACACACCTCCATTCTATGACTTCACACACCTCCATTCTATGACTTCACACACCTCCATTCTGTGAATTCACACACCTCCACTCTATGACTTCAAACACCTTCATTCTTACTTCACAAACATCCATTCTGTGACTTCGCACACCTCCATTCTGTGACTTCACACACCTTCATTCTGACTTCACACACCTCCATTCTGTGACTTCACACACCTCAATTGTGTGAATTCACACACCTCCATTCTGACTTCACATACCTCCATTCTATGATTTCACACACCTCCATTCTATGACATCACACACCTCCATTCTGTGACTTCACACACCACCTTTTTGACTTCACACACCTCCATTCTGTGACTTCACACACCTCCATTCTGTGACTTCACACACCTCCGTTTTGACTTCACACACTTCCATTCTGTGACTTCACACTTCCATTCTGTGACTTCACACACCTCTATTGTTTCACTTCTCACAACTCCATTCTTTGACTTCACACACCTCCAATCCATGACTTCACACACCTCCATTCTATGAGTTCACACACCTCCATTCTAGGAGTTCACTCACCTCCCATTTGACTTCATACACCTCCATTCTATGACTTCACACACATTCATTCTTACTTCAGAAACATCCATTCTCTGACTTCACACACCTCCATTCTATGACTTCACAAACCTCCATTCTGTGACTTCACACACCTCCATTCTGAGTTCACACACCTCCATTCTGTGACTTCACACACCTCCATTCGTTGACATCAAAAACCACCATTCTAAGACTTCACACAACTCCATTTTAACTTCACACACCTCCATTCTATGAGTTCACACACCTCCATTTTATGACTTCACACACCTCCATTCTATGACTTCACACACCTCAATTCTATGACTCCACACACCTCCATTCTATGACTTCACACACCTCCACTCTATGACTTCAAACACCTTCATTCTTACTTCACAAACATCCATTCTTTGACTTCACACACCTCAATTCTGTGACTTCACACACCTCCATTCTGACTTCACACACCTCCATTCTATGACTTCACACACCTCCATTTTATGAGTTCACACACCTCCATTCTGACTTCACACACCTCCATTCTGTGACTTCACAAAATTCCATTCTGTGATTTCACACACCTCCATACTAGGACTTCACACACCTCCATTCAATGACTTCACACACCTACATTCTGACTTCACACACCTTCATTTTATGACTTCACACACGTCCATTCTGTGACTTCTCACACTTCCATTCTATGACTTCACAGTCTTCCATTGTGACGTCACACAACCCCATTGTATGAGTTCACACATTTCCATTCTATGATTTCACACACCTCCATTCTGACTTCACACACCTCCATTCTATGACATCACAGCCCTCGAATCTGTGACTTCACTCACCTCCACTCTATGACTTCACACTACTCCATTCTATGACTTCCCACACCTCCTTTCTATGACTTCACCCACCTCAGTCTATGACTTCACACACCTCCATTCTGACTTCACACACCTCCATTCTGTGACTTCACACACCTCCATTCTATGACTTCAAACACCTTCATTCTTACTTCACAAACATCCATTCTGTGACTTCACACACCTCCTGTCTGTGACTTCACACACCTTCATTCTGACTTCACACACCTCCATTCTCTGACTTCACACAACTCAATTCTGTGACTTGACACACCTCCATTCTGACTTCACACACCTCCATTCTATGATTTCACACACCTCCATTCTATGACTTCACACACGTCCATTCTGTGACTTCACACACCTCCATTCTGACTTCACACCCCTCCATTCTGACTTCACACACCTCCATTCTGACTTCACACAGCTCCATTCTATGAATTCACACACCTCCATTCTGTGCCTTCACACACCTCCGTTTTGCCTTCACACAATTCCAATCTGTGACTTCACACATCTCCATTCTGTGACTTCACACACCTCTATTGTTTCACTTCACACACCTCCATTCTTAGACTTCACACACCGCCATTCCATGACTTCACACACCTCCATTCTATGAGTTAACCCACCTCCATTCTATGAGTTCACACACCTCCAATTTGACTTCACACATCTCCATTCTATGACTTCACACACCTTCATTCTTACTTCAAAACATCCATTCTCTGACTTCACACACCTCCATTCTATGACTTCACAAACCTCCATTCTGTGACTTCACACACCTCCATTCTGAGTTCACACACCTCCTTTCTATGACTTCACACACTTCCATTCTATGACTTCACACACCTCCATTCTGTGGCTTCACACACCTACATTCTGAGTTCACACACCTCCATTCTGTGACTTCACACACCTCCATTCTGTGACTTCACACACCTCGATCCTATGACTTCACACACCTCCATTCTATGAATTAACACACCTCCATTCTGTGAGTTCACAAACCTCCATTCTATGACTTCACACAGCTCCATTCTGTGACTTCACACACCTCCATTCTGAGTTCACACACCTCCATTCTATGACTTCACAAACCTCCATTCTGAGTTCACAGACCTCCATTCTATGACTTCACACACCTCCATTCTGTGACTTCACTCACCTCCATTATGACTTCACACACCTCCATTCTGACTTCACACACCTCAATTCTGTGACTTCATACAACTCCATTCTATGATTTCACACACTTCCATTCTATGACTTCACAAACCTCCATTCTGTGGCTTCACACACCTACATTCTGAGTTTACACACCTCCATTCTGTGACTTCAAACACCTCCATTCTGTGATTTCACACAGCTGCAATCTGACTTCACACACCTCCATTCTATGACTTCGCACACCTCCATTCATTGATATCAAAAACACAATTCTATGACTTCACACAATTCCATTTTGACTTCACACACCTCCATTCTATGAGTTCACACACCTCCATTTTATGACTTCAGACACCTCCATTCTATGACTTCACACACCTCCATTCTGTGATTTCACACACCTCCAATCTGACTTCACACACCTCCATTCTGTGACTTCACACACCTCCACTCTATGACTTCAAACACCTTCATTCTTACTTCACAAACATCCATTCTGTGACTTCACACACCTCCATTCTGTGAGTTCACACACCTTCATTCTGACTTCACACACCTCCATTCTGTGACTTCACACACCTCCATTCTGTGACTTCACACACCTTCATTCTGACTTCACACACCTCCATTCTCTGACTTCACACACCTCAATTCTGTTACTTCACACACCTCCATTCTGACATCACACACCTCCCTTCTATGATTTCACACACCTCCATTCTGTGACTTCACACACCTCCATTCTGTGACTTCACACACCTCCGTTTTGACTTCACACACTTCCATTCTGTGACTTCACACACCTCCATTCTGTGACTTCACACACCTCAATTCTGTGACTTCACTCACCTCCATTCTGACTTCACACACCTCCATTTTATGACTTCACACACCTCCATTCTATGACTTCACACACCTCCATTTTGTGACTTCACACACATAAATTCTATGACTTCACACAGCTCCATTGTGAATTTACACACCTCCATTCTATGACTTCACTCACCTCCATTCTGACTTCACACACCTCCATTTTATAACTTCACACACCTCAATTCTGTGACTTCACACACCTCCATTCTATGACTTCACAAACCTCCATTCTGTGACTTCACACACCTCCATTCTGAATTCACACACCTCCATTCTGTGACTTCACACACCTCCATTCTTCCTTCACACACCTCCATTCTATGACTTCACACACTTCCATTCTATGACTTCACACACCTCCATTCTGTGGGTACACACACCTCCATTCTGAGTTCACACACCTCCATTCTGTGACTTCACACACCTCCATTCTGTGACTTCACACACCTCCATTCTGTGACTTCACACACCTCGATCCTATGACTTCACACACCTCCATTCTATGAATTCACACACCTCCATTGTGTGATTTCACACACCTCCATTCTTTGACTTCACACAGCTCCATTCTGTGACTTCACACACCTCCGTTCTGAGTTCACACACCTCCATTCTATGATTTCACAAACCCCCATTCTGAGTTCACAGACCTCCATTGTATGACTTCGCACACCTCCATTTGTTGACATCAAAAACAACCATTCTATGGCTTCACACAACTCCATTGTGACTTCACACACCTCCATTCTATGAATTCACACACCTCCATTGTATGACTTCACACACCTCCATTCTATGACTTCACACACCTCCATTCTTTGACTTCACACACCTCCATTCTATGACTTCACAAACCTCCATTCTGAGTTCATAGACCTCCATTCTATGACTTCACACACCTCCATTCTATGACTTCACTCACCTCCATTCTAACTTCACACACCTCCATTCTGACTTCACACACCTCAATTCTGTGACTTCACACACCTTCATTCTATGAGTTCACACACCTCCATTTTATGACTTCACACACCTCCATTCTATGACTTCACACACCTCAATTCTATGACTTCACACACCTCCATTCTATGACTTCACACACCTCCATTCTGTGACTTCACACACCTCCACTCTATGACTTCAAACACCTTCATTCTTACTTCACAAACATCCATTCTGTGACTTCACACACCTCCATTCTGTGATTTCAGTCACCTTCATTTTGACTTCACACACCTCCATTCTGTGACTTCACACACCTCAATTCTGTGACTTCACTCACCTCCATTCTGACTTCACACACCTCCATTTTATGACTTCACACACCTCCATTCTATGACTTCACACACCTCCATTTTGTGACTTCACACACATAAATTCTATGACTTCACACACCTCCATTGTGAATTTACACACCTCCATTCTATGACTTCACACACCTCCGTTTTGACTTGACACAGCTCCATTCTGTGACTTCACAAAACTCCATTCTGTGATTTCACACACCTCCATACTAGGACTTCACACACCTCCATCTATGACTTCACACACCTCCATTCTGAGTTCACACACCTCCATTCTGTGACTTCACACACCTCCATTCTGACTTCACACACCTTCATTTTATGACTTCACACACCTCCATTTTGTGACTTCTCACACCTCCATTCTATGACTTCACACTCTTCCATTGTGACCTCACACAACTCCATTCTATGAGTTCACACATCTCCATTCTATGATTTCACACACCTCCATTCTGACTTCACACACCTCCATTCTATGACATCACAGACCTCGAACATGTGACTTCACTCACCTCTACTCTATGACTTCACACTCCTCCATTCTATGACTTCCCACACCTCCTTTCTATGACTTCAACCACCTCAGTCTATGACTTCACAAACCTCCATTCTGACTTGACACACCTCCATTCTGTGACTTCACACACCTCCATTCTATGACTTCACACACCTCAATTCTATGACTTCTCACACCTCCATTCTATGACTTCACACACCTCTATTCTGTGACTTCACATACCTCCATTCTATGACTTCAAACACCTTCATTCTTACTTCACAAACATCCATTCTGTGACTTCACACACCTCTGTTGTTTCACTTCACACACCTCCATTCTTTGACTTCACACACCTCCATTCCATGACTTCACACACCTCCATTCTATGAGTTCACACACCTCCATTCTATGAGTTCACACACCTCCAATTTGACTTCAGACACCTCCATTCTATGACTTCACACACCTTCATTCTTACTTTAGAAACATCCATTCTATGACTTCACACACCTCCATTGTATGACTTCACAAACCTCCATTCTGTGACTTCACAAACCTGCATTCTGGTTTCACACACCTCCATTCTATGACTTCACACACTTCCATTCTATGACTTCACACACCTCCATTCTTTGACTTCAAACACCTCCATTTTGAGTAAACAAACCTCCATTCTGTGACTTCACAAACCTCCATTGTATGAATTCACACACCTCCATTCTATGACTTCAAACACCTCCATTCTATGACTTCACACACCTCCATTCTATGAATTCACACACCTCCATTCTGTGACTTCACACACCTCCATTCTATGACTTCACACACCTCCATTCTGTGACTTCACCCACCTCCATTGTGAGTTCACACACCTCCATTCTGTGATTCACACACCTTCATTCTGTGACTTCACACACCTCCATTCTATGACTTCACACACCTCCATTCTATGACTTCACACACCTCCATTCTGTGACTTCACGCACCTCCATTCTATGACTTCCCACACCTCCATTCTGTGACTACACACACCTTGATTCTATGATTTCACATTCCTCCATTCTGACTTCACACACCTCCATTCTATGACTTCACACACCTCCATTCTGACTTCACACAGTTCCATTGTGTGACTTCACACACCTCCATCTATGACTTCACACACCTCCATTCTGAGTTCACACACCTCCATTCTGTGACTTCACACACCTCCATTCTGACTTCACTCACCTCCATTATATGACTTCACAAACCTCCATTCTGTGACTTCACACACCTCCATTCTATGACTTCACACACTTCAATTTGACGTCACACACCTCCATTGTATGAATTCACAAATCTCCATTCTATGACTTCACACACCTCCATTCTGACTTTACACACCTCCATTCTATGACTTCACAAACCTCGAATCTGTGTCTTCAGTCACCTCCACTCTATGACTTCACACTCCTCCATTCTATGACTTCTCACACGTCTTTCTATGACTTCACCCACCTCCCTTCTATGACCACATATCTCCATTCGAGACTTCACACACCTCCATTGTGTGACTTCACACAACTCAATTCTGTGACTTCACACACCTCCATTCTTTGACTTCACAAACCTCTATTCTATGACTTCACACACCTTCATTCTTACTTCACAAACATCCATTCTATGACTTTACACACCTCCATTCTATGATTTCACAAACCTCCATTCTGTGATTCACACACCTGCATTCTGTGTTCACACAACTCAATTCTGTGAATTCACACACCACCATTCTGACTTCACACACCTCCATTCTATGACTTCACACACCTCCATTCTATGACTTCACACACCTCCATTCTGTGACTTCACACACCTGCATTCTGAGTTGAAACACCTCCATTCTGTGACTTCACACACCTCCATTCGGACTTCACACAGCTCCATTCTATGACTTCACACAGCTCCATTCTGTGACGTCACACACCTCCATTCTATGACTTTACAAACCTCCATTCTATGACTTCACACACCTCCATTTTTTGACTTCACACACCTCCATTCTAAGATTTCACACACCTCGATTCTGTGACTTCACACACCTCCATTCTGTGACTTCACACACCTCCGTTTTGACTTCACACACTTCCATTCTGTGACTTCACACACTTCCATTCTGTGACTTCACACACCTCTATTGTTTCACTTCACACACCTCCATTCTTTGACTTCAGACACCTCCATTCCATGACTTCACACACCTCCATTCTATGAGTTCACACACCTCCATTCTATGAGTTCACACACCTCCAATTTGACTTCACACACCTCCATTCTATGACTTCACACACCTTCATTCTTACTTCAGAAACATCCATTCTTTGACTTCACACACCTCCATTCTATGACTTCACAAACCTCCATTCTGTGACTTCACACACCTCCATTCTGAATTCACACACCTCCATTCTGTGACTTCACAAACCTCCATTCTTCCTTCACACACCTCCATTCTATGACTTCACACACTTCCATTCTATGACTTCACACACCTCCATTCTGTGGCTACACACACCTCCATTCTGAGGTCACACACCTCCATTCTGTGATTTCACACACCTCCATTCTATGACTTCACACAGCTCCATTCTGTGACTTCACACACCTCCATTCTGAGTTCACACACCTCCATTCTATGACTTCACAAACCCCCATTCTGAGTTCACAGACCTCCATTGTATGACATCACACACCTCCATTTGTTGACATCAAAAACAACCATTCTATGGCTTCACACAACTCCATTGTGACTTCACACACCTCCATTCTATGAATTCACACACCTCCATTGTATGACTTCACACACCTCCATTCTATGACTTCACACACCTCCATTCTTTGACTTCACACACCTCCATTCTATGACTTCACAAACCTCCATTCTGAGTTCATAGACCTCCATTCTATGACTTCACACACCTCCATTCTATGACTTCACTCACCTCCATTCTAACTTCACACACCTCCATTCTGACTTCACACACCTCAATTCTGACTTCACACACCTCCATTCTATGAGTTCACACACCTCCATTTTATGACTTCACACACCTCCATTCTATGACTTCACACACCTCAATTCTATGACTTCACACACCTCCATTCTATGACTTCACACACCTCCATTCTCTGACTTCACACACCTCCACTCTATGACTTCAAACACCTTCATTCTTACTTCACAAACATCCATTCTGTGACTTCACACACCTCCATTCTGTGATTTCAGACACCTTCATTTTGACTTCACACACCTCCATTCTGTGACTTCACACACCTCAATTCTGTGACTTCACTCACCTCCATTCTGACTTCACACACCTCCATTTTATGACTTCACACACCTCCATTCTATGACTTCACACACCTCCTTTTTGTGACTTCACACACATAAATTCTATGACTTCACACACCTCCATTGTGAATTTACACACCTCCATTCTATGACTTCACACACCTCCGTTTTGACTTGACACAGCTCCATTCTGTGACTTCACAAAACTCCATTCTGTGATTTCACACACCTCCATACTATGACTTCACACACCTCCATCTATGACTTCACACACCTCCATTCTGAGTTCACACACCTCCATTCTGTGACTTCACACACCTCCATTCTGACTTCACACACCTTCATTTTATGACTTCACACACCTCCATTTTGTGACTTCTCACACCTCCATTCTATGAGTTCACACTCTTCCATTGTGACGTCACACAACTCCATTCTATGAGTTCACACATCTCCATTCTATGATTTCGCACACCTCCATTCTGACTTCACACACCTCCATTCTATGACATCACAGACCTCGAACATGTGACTTCACTCACCTCTACTCTATGACTTCACACTCCTCCATTCTATGACTTCCCACACCTCCTTTCTATGACTTCAACCACCTCAGTCTATGACTTCACAAACCTCCATTCTGACTTGACACACCTCCATTCTGTGACTTCACACACCTCCATTCTATGACTTCACACACCTCAATTCTATGACTTCTCACACCTCCATTCTATGACTTCACACACCTCTATTCTGTGACTTCACATACCTCCATTCTATGACTTCAAACACCTTCATTCTTACTTCACAAACATCCATTCTGTGACTTCACACACCTCTATTGTTTCACTTCACACACCTCCATTCTTTGACTTCACACACCTCCATTCCATGACTTCACACACCTCCATTCTATGAGTTCACACACCTCCATTCTATGAGTTCACACACCTCCAATTTGACTTCAGACACCTCCATTCTATGACTTCACACACCTTCATTCTTACTTTAGAAACATCCATTCTATGACTTCACACACCTCCATTGTATGACTTCACAAACCTCCATTCTGTGACTTCACAAACCTGCATTCTGGTTTCACACACCTCCATTCTATGACTTCACACACTTCCATTCTATGACTTCACACACCTCCATTCTTTGACTTCAAACACCTCCATTTTGAGTAAACAAACCTCCATTCTGTGACTTCACAAACCTCCATTGTATGAATTCACACACCTCCATTCTATGACTTCAAACACCTCCATTCTATGACTTCACACACCTCCATTCTATGAATTCACACACCTCCATTCTGTGACTTCACACACCTCCATTCTATGACTTCACACACCTCCATTCTGTGACTTCACCCACCTCCATTGTGAGTTCACACACCTCCATTCTGTGATTCACACACCTTCATTCTGTGACTTCACACACCTCCATTCTATGACTTCACACACCTCCATTCTATGACTTCACACACCTCCATTCTGTGACTTCACGCACCTCCATTCTATGACTTCCCACACCTCCATTCTGTGACTACACACACCTTGATTCTATGATTTCACATACCTCCATTCTGACTTCACACACCTCCATTCTATGACTTCACACACCTCCATTCTGACTTCACACAGTTCCATTGTGTGACTTCACACACCTCCATCTATGACTTCACACACCTCCATTCTGAGTTCACACACCTCCATTCTGTGACTTCACACACCTCCATTCTGACTTCACTCACCTCCATTATATGACTTCACAAACCTCCATTCTGTGACTTCACACACCTCCATTCTATGACTTCACACACTTCAATTTGACGTCACACACCTCCATTGTATGAATTCACAAATCTCCATTCTATGACTTCACACACCTCCATTCTGACTTTACACACCTCCATTCTATGACTTCACAAACCTCGAATCTGTGTCTTCAGTCACCTCCACTCTATGACTTCACACTCCTCCATTCTATGACTTCTCACACGTCTTTCTATGACTTCACCCACCTCCCTTCTATGACCACATACCTCCATTCGAGACTTCACACACCTCCATTGTGTGACTTCACACACCTCAATTCTGTGACTTCACACACCTCCATTCTTTGACTTCACAAACCTCTATTCTATGACTTCACACACCTTCATTCTTACTTCACAAACATCCATTCTATGACTTCACACACCTCCATTCTATGATTTCACAAACCTCCATTCTGTGATTCACACACCTGCATTCTGTGTTCGCACAACTCAATTCTGTGAATTCACACACCACCATTCTGACTTCACACACTTCCATTCTATGACTTCACACACCTCCGTTCTATGACTTCACACACCTCCATTCTGTGACTTCACACACCTGAATTCTGAGTTGAAACACCTCCATTCTGTGACTTCACACACCTCCATTCTGACTTCACACAGCTCCATTCTATGACTTCACACAGCTCCATTCTGTGACGTCACACACCTCCATTCTATGACTTTACAAACCTCCATTCTATGACTTCACACACCTCCATTTTTTGACTTCACACACCTCCATTCTAAGATTTCACACACCTCCATTGTGACTTCATACACCTCCATTCTATGAGTTCACACACCTCCATTCTGAGACGTCACACACCTCCATTCTATGACTTCAAACACCTTCATTGCTTCTTCACAAACATCCATTCTGTGACTTCACACACCTCCCTTCTGTGACTTCACACCTGCATTCTGACTTCACACACCTCTATTCTGTGAATTCACACACCTCAATTCTGTGACTTCACACACCTCCAATCTGACTTCAAACACTTCCATTCTATGTTTTCACACACCTCCATTCTATGACTTCACACACCACCATTCTATGAATTCACACACCTCCATTCTGTGACTTCACACACCTCCATTCTATAACTTCACACACCTCCATTCTGTGACTTCATCCACCTCCATAGTGAGTTCACATACCTCCATTCTGTGATTCACACACCTTCATTCTGTGACTTCACACAACTCCATTCTATGACTCCACACACCTCCATTCTATGATTTCACACACCTCCATTCTGTGACTTCACGCACCTCCATTCTATGACTTCACACACCTCCATTCTGTGACTTCACACTCCTTGATTCTATGATTTCACATACCTCCATTCTGACTTCACACACCTACATTCTATGTCTTCACACACCTCCATTCTGTGACTTCACACACCTCCGTTTTGCCTTCACACACTTCCAATCTGTGACTTCACACACCGCCATTCCATGACTTCACAAACCTCCATTCTATGAGTTCACACACCTCCAATTTGACTTCACACATCTCCATTCTATGACTTCACACACCTTCATTCTTACTTCAAAACATCCATTCTCTGACTTCACACACCTTCATTCTTTGACTTCAGAAACCTCCATTCTGTGACTACACACCTACATTCTGAGTTCACACACCTCCTTTCTATGACTTCACACACTTCCATTCTATGACTTCACACACCTCCATTCTGGGGCTTCACACACCTACATTTTGAGTTCACACACCTCCATTCTGTGACTTCACACACCTCCATTCTGTGACTTCACACACCTCCATTCTGTGACTTCACACACCTCGATCCTATGACTTCACACACCTCCATTCTATGAATTCACACACCTCCATTCTGTGAGTTCACAAACCTCCATTCTATGACTTCACACACCTCCATTCTGTGACTTCACACACCTCCATTCTGTGATTTCACACACCTCAAATCTGACTTCACACACATCCATTCTATGACGTCACACACCTCCATTCGTTGATATCAAAAACACCATTCTTTGACTTCACACAACTCCATTTTGACTTCACACACCTCCATTCTATGAGTTCACACAGCTCCATTTTATGACTTCACACACCTCAATTCTATGACTTCACACACCTCCATTCTGTGATTTCACACACCTCCACTCTATGACTTCAAACACCTTCATTCTTACTTCACAAACATCCATTCTGTGAGTTCACACACCTCCATTCTGTGACTTCACACACCTTCATTCTGACGTCACACACCTCCATTCAGTGACTTCACACACCTCCATTCTGTGACTTCACACACCTTCATTCTGACTTCACACACCTCCATTCTCTGACTTCACACACCTCAATTCTGTGACTTCACACACCTCCATTCTGACTTCACACACCTCCCTTCAATGATTTCACACACCTCCATTCTGTGACTTCACACACCTCCATTCTGTGACTTCACACACCTCCGTTTTGACTTCACACACTTCCATTCTGTGACTTCACACACCTCCATTCTGTGACTTCCCACACCTCCACTCTATGACTTCAAACACCTTCATTCTTACTTCACAAACATCCGTTCTGTGACTTCACACACCTCCATTCTGTGACTTCACACACCTTCATTCTGACTTCACACACCTCCATTCTGTGACTTCACACACCTCTATTCTGTGACTTCACACACCTTCATTCTGACTTCACACACCTCCATTCTCTGACTTCACACACCTCAATTCTGTGACTTCACACACCTCCATTCTGACTTCACACACCTGCCGTCTATGATTTCACACACCTCCATTCTGTGACTTCACACACCTCCATTCTGTGACTTCACACATCTCCGTTTTGACTTCACACACTTCCATTCTGTGACTTCACACACCTCCATTCTGTGACTTCACACACCTCTATTGTTTCACGTCAGACACCTCCATTCCATGACTTCACACACCTCCATTCCATGACTTCACACACCTCCATTCTATGAGTTCACACACCTCCATTCTATGAGTTCACACATCTCCAATTTGACTTCACACACCTCCATTGTATGACTTCACACACCTTCATTCTTACTTCAGAAACATCCATTCTCTGACTTCACACAACTCCATTCTATGACTTCACAAACCTCCATTCTGTGACTTCACACATCTCCATTTTGAATTCACACACCTCCATTCTGTGACTTTACACACCTCCATTCTTCCTTCACACACCTCCATTCTATGACTTCACACACTTCCATTCTATGACTTCACACACCTCCATTCTGTGGCTTCACACACCTCCATTCTGAGTTCACACACCTCCATTCTGTGACTTCACACACCTCCATTCTGTGAGTTCACACACCTCCATTCTGTGACTTCACACACCTCGATCCTATCACTTCACACACCTCCATTCTATGAATTCACACACCTCCATTCTGTGATTTCACACACCTCCATTCTATGACTTCACACAGCTCCATTCTGTGACTTCACACAGCTCCATTCTGAGTTCACACACCTCCATTCTATGACTTCACAAACCCCCATTCTGAGTTCACAGACCTCCATTGTATGACTTCACACACCTCCATTCGTTGACATCAAAAACAACCATTCTATGGCTTCACACAACTCCGTTGTGACTTCACACACCTCCATTCTATGAATTCACACACCTCCATTGTATGACTTCACACACCTCCATTCTATGACTTCACACACCTCCATCCTTTGACTTCACACACCTGCATTCTATGACTTCACAAACCTCCATTCTATGACTTCACTCACCTCCATTCTGACTTCACACACCTCCATTCTGACTTCACACACCTCAATTCTGTGACTTCACACACCTCCATTCAATGATTTCACACACTTCCATTCTATGACTTCACACACCTCCATTCTGTGGCTTCACACACCTACATTCTGAGTTCACACACCTCCATTCTTTGACCTCACACACCTCCATTCTGTGATTTCACAAACCTCCAATCTGACTTCACACACCTCCATTCTATGACTTCACACACCTCCATTCTATGACTTCACACACCTCAATTCTATGACTTCACACATCTCCATTCTATGACTTCACACACCTCCGTTCTGACTTCACACAGCCCCATTCTGTGACTTCACAAAACTCCATTCTGTGATTTCACACACCTCCATACTATGACTTCACACACCTCCATCTATGACTTCACACACCTCCATTCTGAGTTCACACACCTCCATTCTGTGACTTCACACACCTCCATTCTGACTTCACACACTTTCATTTTATGACTTCACACACCTCCATGCTGTGACTTCTCTCACCTCCATTCTATGACTTCACACTCTTCCATTGTGACATCACACAACTCCATTCTCTGAGTTCACACATCTCCATTCTATGACATCACAGACCTCGAATCTGTGACTTCACTCACCTCCACATTATGACTTCACACTCCTCCATTCTATGACTTCCCACACCTCCTTTCTATGACTTCACCCACCTCAGTCTATGACTTCACACACCTCCATTCTGACTTCACACACCTCCATTCTGTGACTTCACACACCTCCATTCTATGACTTCACACACCTCAATTCTATGACTTCACACACCTCCATTCTATAACTTCACACACCTCCATTCTGTGACTTCACACACCTCCATTCTATGACTTCAAACACCTTCATTCTTACTTCACAAACATCCATTCTGTGACTTCACACACCTCCTTTCTGTGACTTCACACACCTTCATTCTGACTTCACACACCTCTTTTCTCTGACTTCACACACCTCAATTCTGTGACGTGACACACCTCCATTCTGACTTCACACACCTTCATTCTATGATTTCACACACCTCCATTCTATGACTTCACACACCTCCATTCTGTGACTTCACACACCTCCATTCTGACTTCCCACCCCTCCATTCTGACTTCACACACCTCCATTCTGACTTCACACAGCTCCATTCTATGAATTCACACACCTCCATTCTGTGACTTCACATACCACATTTTTGACTTCACACACCTCCATTCTCTGACTTCACACACCTCCATTCTGTGACTTCACACACCTCCGTTTTGACTTCACACACTTCCAATCTGTGACTTCACACACCTCCATTCTGTGACTTCACACACCTCTATTGTTTCGCTTCATACACCTCCATTCTTTGACTTCACACACCGCCATTCCCTGACTTCACAAACCTCCATTCTATGAGTTCACACACCTCCTTTCTATGAGTTCACACACCTCCAATTTAACTTCACACATATCCATTCTATGACTTTACACACCTTCATTCTTACTTCAGAAACATCCATTCTCCTACTTCACACACCTCCATTCTATGACTTCACAAACCTCCATTCTGGGACTTCACACACCTCCATTCTGAGTTCACACATCTCCATTCTATGACTTCACACATCTCCATTCTATGACTTCACTCACATCCATTCTGACTTCACACACCTCCATTCTGATTCACACACCTCACTTCTTTGACTTCACACACCTCCATTCTATGATTTCACACACTTCCATTCTATGACTTCACACACCTCCATTCTATGACTTCACACACCTCATTTCTGAGTTGACACACCTCCATTCTGTGATTTCACACACCTCCAATCTGACTTCACACACTTCCATTCTATGACTTCACACACCTCCATTCGTTGACATCAAAAGCAACCATTCTATGACTTCACACAACTCCATTGTGAGGTCACACACCTCCATTCTATGAATTCACACACCTCCATTTTATGACCTGACACACCTCAATTCTATGACTTCACACACCTCCATTCTGTGACTTCACACACCTCCATTCTATGACTTCACAAACTTCCATTGTGAGTTCACAGACCTTCATTCTATGACTTCACACACCTCCATTCTATGACTTCACTCACTTCCATTCTGACTTCACACACCTCCATTCTGACTTCACACACCTCAATTCTGTGACTTCACACACCTGCATTCAATGATTTCACACACTTCCATTCTATGACTTCACACACCTCCATTCTGTGGCTTCACACACCTACATTCTGTGTTCACACACCTCCATTCTGTGACTTCACACACCTCCATTCTGTGATTTCACACACCTCCAATCTGACTTCACACACCTCCATTCTATGACTTCACACACCTCCATTCGTTGACATCAAAAAACACCATTCTATGACTTCACACAACTCCATTTTCACTTCACACACCTCCATTCTATGAGTTCACACACCTCCATTTTATGACTTCACACACCTCCATTCTATGACTTCACACACCTCCATTCTATGACTTCACATACCTCCATTCTATGACTTCACACACCTCCATTCTGTGACTTCAGACACCTCCACTCTATGACTTCAAACACCTTCATTGTTACTTCACAAACATCCATTCTGTGACTTCACACACCTCCATTCTGTGCCTTCACACACCTTCATTCTGACTTCACACACCTCCATTCTGTGACTTCACACACCTCAATTCTGTGACTTCACACACCTCCATTCTGACTTCACATACCTCCATTCTATGATTTCACACACCTCCATTCTATGACTTCACACACCTCCATTCTGTGACTTCACACACCACCTTTTTGACTTCACACACCTCCATTCTCTGACTTCACACACCTCCATTCTGTGACTTCACACACCTCCGTTTTGTCTTCACACACTTCCATTCTGTGACTTCACACACCTCCATTTTGTGACTTCACACACCTCTATTGTTTCACTTCACACACCTCCATTCTTTGACTTCACACACCTCCATTCCATGACTTCACACACCTCCATTCTATGAGTTCACACACCACCATTCTATGAGTTCACACACATCCAATTTGACTTCACACACCTCCATTCTATGACTTCACACACCTTCATTCTTACTTCAGAAACATCCATTCTCTGACTTCACACACCTCCATTCTATGGCTTCACCAACCTCCATTCGGTGACTTCACACACCTCCATTCTGAGTTCACACACCTCCATTCTGTGTCTTCACACACCTCCATTCGTTGACATCAAAAAACACCATTCTATGACTTCACACAACTCCATTTTAACTTCACACACCTCCATTCTATGAGTTCACACACCTCCATTTTATGACTTCACACACCTCCATTCTATGACTTCACACACCTCCATTCAATGACTTCACACACCTCCATTCTGTGACTTCACACACCTCCACTCTATGACTTCAACACCTTCATTCTTACTTCACAAACATCCATTCTGTGACTTCACACACCTCCATTCTGTGACTTCACACACCTTCATTCTGAGTTCACACACCTCCATTCTATGACTTCACAAACCCCCATTCTGAGTTCACAGACCTCCCTTGTATGACTTCACACACCTCCATTCGTTGACATCAAAAACAACCATTCTATGGCTTCACACAACTCCGTTGTGACTTCACACACCTCCATTCTATGAATTCACACACCTCCATTGTATGACTTCACACACCTCCATTCTATGACTTCACACACCTCCATTCTTTGACTTCACACACCTGCATTCTATGACTTCACAAACCTCCATTCTGAGTTCACAGACCTCCATTCTATGACTTCACACACCTCCATTCTATGACTTCACTCACCTCCATTCTGACTTCACACACCTCCATTCTGACTTCACACACCTCAATTCTGTGACTTCACACACCTCCATTCAATGATTTCACACACTTCCATTCTATGACTTCACACACCTCCATTCTGTGGCTTCACACACCTACATTCTGAGTTCACACACCTCCATTCTGTGACCTCACACACCTCCATTCTGTGATTTCACAAACCTCCAATCTGACTTCACACACCTCCATTCTATGACTTCACACACCTCCATTCTATGACTTCACACACCTCAATTCTATGACTTCACACATCTCCATTCTATGACTTCACACACCTCCGTTCTGACTTCACACAGCCCCATTCTGTGACTTCACAAAACTCCATTCTGTGATTTCACACACCTCCATACTATGACTTCACACACCTCCATCTATGACTTCACACACCTCCATTCTGAGTTCACACACCTCCATTCTGTGACTTCACACACCTCCATTCTGACTTCACACACTTTCATTTTATGACTTCACACACCTCCATGCTGTGAGTTCTCTCACCTCCATTCTATGACTTCACACTCTTCCATTGTGACATCACACAACTCCATTCTCTGAGTTCACACATCTCCATTCTATGACATCACAGACCTCGAATCTGTGACTTCACTCACCTCCACATTATGACTTCACACTCCTCCATTCTATGACTTCCCACACCTCCTTTCTATGACTTCACCTACCTCAGTCTATGACTTCACACACCTCCATTCTGACTTCACACACCTCCATTCTGTGACTTCACACACCTCCATTCTATGACTTCACACACCTCAATTCTATGACTTCACACACCTCCATTCTATAACTTCACACACCTCCATTCTGTGACTTCACACACCTCCATTCTATGACTTCAAACACCTTCATTCTTACTTCACAAACATCCATTCTGTGACTTCACACACCTCCTTTCTGTGACTTCACACACCTTCATTCTGACTTCACACACCTCTTTTCTCTGACTTCACACACCTCAATTCTGTGACGTGACACACCTCCATTCTGACTTCACACACCTTCATTCTATGATTTCACACACCTCCATTCTATGACTTCACACACCTCCATTCTGTGACTTCACACACCTCCATTCTGACTTCCCACCCTTCCATTCTGACTTCACACACCTCCATTCTGACTTCACACAGCTCCATTCTATGAATTCACACACCTCCATTCTGTGACTTCACATACCACATTTTTGACTTCACACACCTCCATTCTCTGACTTCACACACCTCCATTCTGTGACTTCACACACCTCCGTTTTGACTTCACACACTTCCAATCTGTGACTTCACACACCTCCATTCTGTGACTTCACACACCTCTTTTATTTCGCTTCATACACCTCCATTCTTTGACTTCACACACCGCCATTCCCTGACTTCACAAACCTCCATTCTATGAGTTCACACACCTCCTTTCTATGAGTTCACACACCTCCAATTTAACTTCACACATATCCATTCTATGACTTTACACACCTTCATTCTTACTTCAGAAACATCCATTCTCCTACTTCACACACCTCCATTCTATGACTTCACAAACCTCCATTCTGGGACTTCACACACCTCCATTCTGAGTTCACACATCTCCATTCTATGACTTCACACATCTCCATTCTATGACTTCACTCACATCCATTCTGACTTCACACACCTCCATTCTGATTCACACACCTCACTTCTTTGACTTCACACACATCCATTCTATGATTTCACACACTTCCATTCTATGACTTCACACACCTCCATTCTATGACTTCACACACCTCATTTCTGAGTTGACACACCTCCATTCTGTGATTTCACACACCTCCAATCTGACTTCACACACTTCCATTCTATGACTTCACACACCTCCATTCGTTGACATCAAAAGCAACCATTCTATGACTTCACACAACTCCATTGTGAGGTCACACACCTCCATTCTATGAATTCACACACCTCCATTTTATGACCTGACACACCTCAATTCTATGACTTCACACACCTCCATTCTGTGACTTCACACACCTCCATTCTATGACTTCACAAACTTCCATTGTGAGTTCACAGACCTTCATTCTATGACTTCACACACCTACATTCTATGACTTCACTCACTTCCATTCTGACTTCACACACCTCCATTCTGACTTCACACACCTCAATTCTGTGGCTTTACACACCTCCATTCAATGATTTCACACACTTCCATTCTATGACTTCACACACCTCCATTCTGTGGCTTCACACACCTACATTCTGTGTTCACACACCTCCATTCTGTGACTTCACACACCTCCATTCTGTGATTTCACACACCTCCAATCTGACTTCACACACCTCCATTCTATGACTTCACACACCTCCATTCGTTGACATCAAAAAACACCATTCTATGACTTCACACAACTCCATTTTCACTTCACACACCTCCATTCTATGAGTTCACACACCTCCATTTTATGACTTCACACACCTCCATTCTATGACTTCACACACCTCCATTCTATGACTTCACATACCTCCATTCTATGACTTCACACACCTCCATTCTGTGACTTCAGACACCTCCACTCTATGACTTCAAACACCTTCATTGTTACTTCACAAACATCCATTCTGTGACTTCACACACCTCCATTCTGTGCCTTCACACACCTTCATTCTGACTTCACACACCTCCATTCTGTGACTTCACACACCTCAATTCTGTGACTTCACACACCTCCATTCTGACTTCACATACCTCCATTCTATGATTTCACACACCTCCATTCTATGACTTCACACACCTCCATTCTGTGACTTCACACACCACCTTTTTGACTTCACACACCTCCATTCTCTGACTTCACACACCTCCATTCTGTGACTTCACACACCTCCGTTTTGACTTCACACACTTCCATTCTGTGACTTCACACACCTCCATTTTGTGACTTCACACACCTCTATTGTTTCACTTCACACACCTCCATTCTTTGACTTCACACACCTCCATTCCATGACTTCACACACCTCCATTCTATGAGTTCACACACCACCATTCTATGAGTTCACACACATCCAATTTGACTTCACACACCTCCATTCTATGACTTCACACACCTTCATTCTTACTTCAGGAACATCCATTCTCTGACTTCACACACCTCCATTCTATGGCTTCACCAACCTCCATTCGGTGACTTCACACACCTCCATTCTGAGTTCACACACCTCCATTCTGTGTCTTCACACACCTCCATTCGTTGACATCAAAAAACACCATTCTATGACTTCACACAACTCCATTTTAACTTCACACACCTCCATTCTATGAGTTCACACACCTCCATTTTATGACTTCACACTCCTCCATTCTATGACTTCACACACCTCTATTCTATGACTTCACACACCTCCATTCTGTGACTTCACACACCTCCACTCTATGACTTCAAACACCTTCATTCTTACTTCACAAACATCCATTCTGTGACTTCACACACCTCCATTCTGTGACTTCACACACCTTCATTCTGAGTTCACACACCTCCATTCTATGACTTCACAAACCCCCATTCTGAGTTCACAGACCTCCCTTGTATGACTTCACACACCTCCATTCGTTGACATCAAAAACAACCATTCTATGGCTTCACACAACTCCGTTGTGACTTCACACACCTCCATTCTATGAATTCACACACCTCCATTGTATGACTTCACACACCTCCATTCTATGACTTCACACACCTCCATTCTTTGACTTCACACACCTGCATTCTATGACTTCACAAACCTCCATTCTGAGTTCACAGACCTCCATTCTATGACTTCACACACCTCCATTCTATGACTTCACTCACCTCCATTCTGACTTCACACACCTCCATTCTGACTTCACACACCTCAATTCTGTGACTTCACACACCTCCATTCAATGATTTCACACACTTCCATTCTATGACTTCACACACCTCCATTCTGTGGCTTCACACACCTACATTCTGAGTTCACACACCTCCATTCTGTGACCTCACACACCTCCATTCTGTGATTTCACAAACCTCCAATCTGACTTCACACACCTCCATTCTATGACTTCACACACCTCCATTCTATGACTTCACACACCTCAATTCTATGACTTCACACATCTCCATTCTATGACTTCACACACCTCCGTTCTGACTTCAAAAAGCTCCATTCTGTGACTTCACAAAACTCCATTCTGTGATTTCACACACCTCCATACTATGACTTCACACACCTCCACCTATGACTTCACACACCTCCATTCTGAGTTCACACACCTCCATTCTGTGACTTCACACACCTCCATTCTGACTTCACACACTTTCATTTTATGACTTCACACACCTCCATGCTGTGACTTCTCTCACCTCCATTCTATAACTTCACACTCTTCCATTGTGACGTCACACAACTCCATTCTCTGAGTTCACACATCTCCATTCTATGACATCACAGACCTCGAATCTGTGACCTCACTCACCTCCACATTATGACTTCACACTCCTCCATTCTATGACTTCCCACACCTCCTTTCTATGACTTCACCCACCTCAGCCTATGACTTCACACACCTCCATTCTGACTTCACACACCTCCATTCTGTGACTTCACACACCTCCATTCTATGACTTCACACACCTCAATTCTATGACTTCACACACCTCCATTCTATAACTTCACACACCTCCTTTCTGTGACTTCACACACCTTCATTCTGACTTCACACACCTCCTTTCTCTGACTTCACACACCTCAATTCTGTGACGTGACACACCTCCATTCTGACTTCACACACCTTCATTCTATGATTTCACACACCTCCATTCTATGACTTCACACACCTCCATTCTGTGACTTCACACACCTCCATTCTGACTTCCCACCCCTCCATTCTGACTTCACACACCTCCATTCTGACTTCACACAGCTCCATTCTATGAATTCACACACCTCCATTCTGTGACTTCACATACCACCTTTTTGACTTCACACACCTCCATTCTCTGACTTCACACACCTCCATTCTGTGACTTCACACACCTCCGTTTTGACTTCACACACTTCCAATCTGTGACTTCACACACCTCCATTCTGTGACTTCACACACCTCTATTGTTTCGCTTCATACACCTCCATTCTTTGACTTCACACACCGCCATTCCCTGACTTCACAAACCTCCATTCTATGAGTTCACACACCTCCTTTCTATGAGTGCACACACCTCCAATTTAACCTCACACATATCCATTCTATGACTTTACACACCTTCATTCTTACTTCAGAAACATCCATTCTCTTACTTCACACACCTCCATTCTATGACTTCACAAACCTCCATTCTGGGACTTCACACACCTCCATTCTGAGTTCACACATCTCCATTCTATGACTTCACACATCTCCATTCTATGACTTCACTCACATCCATTCTGACTTCACACACCTCCATTCTGATTCACACACCTCACTTCTTTGACTTCACACACCTCCATTCTATGATTTCACACACTTCCATTCTATGACTTCACACATCTCCATTCTATGACTTCACACACCTCATTTCTGAGTTGACACACCTCCATTCTGTGATTTCCACACCTCCAATCTGACTTCACACACTTCCATTCTATGACTTCACACACCTAAATTCGTTGACATCAAAAACAACCATTCTATGACTTCACACAACTCCATTGTGAGGTCACACACCTCCATTCTATGAATTCACACACCTCCATTTTATGACCTGACACACCTCAATTCTATTACTTCACACACCTCCATTCTGTGACTTCACACACCTCCATTCTATGACTTCACAAACTTCCATTGTGAGTTCACAGACCTTCATTCTATGACTTCATACACCTCCATTCTATGACTTCACTCACTTCCATTCTGACTTCACACACCTCCATTCTGACTTCACACACCTCAATTCTGTGACTTCACACACCTCCATTCAATGATTTCACACACTTCCATTCTATGACTTCACACACCTCCATTCTGTGGCTTCACACACCTACATTCTGTGTTCACACACCTCCATTCTGTGACTTCACACACCTCCATTCTGTGATTTCACACACCTCCAATCTGACTTCACACACCTCCATTCTATGACTTCACACACCTCCATTCATTGACATCAAAAAACACCATTCTATGACTTCACACAACTCCATTTTCACTTCACACACCTCCATTCTATGAGTTCACACACCTCCATTTTATGACTTCACACACCTCCATTCTATGACTTCACACACCTCCATTCTATGACTTCACATACCTCCATTCTATGACTTCACACACCTCCATTCTGTGACTTCAGACACCTCCACTCTATGACTTCCAACACCTTCATTGTTACTTCACAAACATCCATTCTGTGACTTCACACACCTCCATTCTGTGACTTCACACACCTTCATTCTGACTTCACACACCTCCATTCTGTGACTTCACACACCTCAATTCTGTGACTTCACACACCTCCATTCTGACTTCACATACCTCCATTCTATGATTTCACACACCTCCATTCTATGACTTCACACACCTCCATTCTGTGACTTCACACACCTCCACTCTATGACTTCAAACACCTTCATTCTTACTTCACAAACATCCATTCTGTGACTTCACACACCTCCATTCTGTGACTTCACACACCTTCATTCTGACTTCACACACTTCCATTCTGTGACTTCACACACCTCCATTCTATGACTTCACACACCTCCATTCTGTGACTTCACACACCACATTTTTTACTTCACACACCTCCATTCTGTGACTTCACACACCTCCCTTCTGTGACTTCACACACCTCCGTTTTGACTTCACACACTTCCATTCTGGGACTTCACACACCTCCATTCTGTGACTTCACACACCTCTATTGTTTCACTTCACACACCTCCATTCTTTGACTTCACACACCTCCATTCCATGACTTCACACACCTCCATTCTATGAGTTCACACACCTCCATTCTATGAGTTCACACACATCCAATTTGACTTCATACACCTCCATTCTATGACTTCACACACCTTCATTCTTACTTCAGAAATATCCATACTCTGACTTCACACACCTCCATTCTATGACTTCACAAACCTCCATTCTGTGACTTCACACACCTCCATTCTGAGTTCACACACCTCCTTTCTATGACTTCACACACTTCCATTCTATGACTTCACACACCTCCATTCTGTGGCTTCACACACCTACATTCTGAGTTCACACACCTCCATTCTGTGACTTCACACACCTCCATTCTGTGACTTCACACACCTCCATTCTGTGACTTCACACACCTCGATCCTATGACTTCACACACTTCCATTCTATGAATTAACACACCTCCATTCTGTGAGTTCACAAACCTCCATTCTATGACTTCACACATCTCCATTCTGTGACTTCAAACACCTCCATTCTGAGTTCACACACCTCCATTCTATGACTTAACAAACCTCCATTCTGAGTTCACAGACCTCCAATCTATGACTTCACACACCTCCATTCTATGACTTCACTAACCTCCATTCTGACTTCACACACCTCCATTCTGACTTCACACACCTCAATTCTGTGACTTCACACACCTCCATTCTATGATTTCACACACTTCCATTCTATGATTTCACACACCTCCATTCTCTGGCTTCACACACCGACATTCTGAGTTTACACACCTCCATTCTGTGACTTCACACACCTCCATTCTGTGATTTCACACACCTCCAATCTGACTTCACACACCTCCATTCTATGACTTCACACACCTCAATTCGTTGACATCAAAAAACACCATTCTATGACTTCACACAACTCCATTTTGACTTCACACACCTCCATTCTATGAGTTCACACACCTCCATTTTATGACTCCACACACCTCCACTCTATGACTTCACACATCTCCATTCTGTGACTTCACACACCTCCACTCTATGACTTCAAACACCTTCATTCTTATTACATAAACATATATTCTGTGACTTCACACACCTTCATTCTGACTTCACACACCTCCATTCTGTGACTTCATACACCTCAATTCTGTGACTTCACACACCTCCATTCTGATGTGACACACCTCCATTCTACGATTTCACACACCTCCGTTCTAAGACTTCACACAGCTCCATTCTGTGACTTCACACACCACCTTTTTGACTTCACACACCTCCATTCTGTGACTTCACACACCTCCATTCTGTGACTTCACACACCTCTATTGTTTCACTTCACACACCTCCATTCTTTGACTTCACACACCTCCATTCCATGACTTCACACACCTCCATTCTATGAGTTCACACATCTCCATTCTATGAGTTCACACACCTCCAATTTGACTTCACACACCTCCATTCTGTGACTTCACACACCTCCACTCTATGACTTCAAACACCTTCATTCTTACTTCACAAACATCCATTCTGTGACTTCACACACCTCCATTCTGTGACTTCACACACCTTTATTCTGACTTCACACACCTCCATTCTGTGACTTCAAACACCTCCATTCTATGACTTTACACAGCTCCATTCTGTGACTTCACAAAACTCCATTCTGTGATTTCACACACCTCCATACTATGACTTCACACACCTCCATCTATGACTTCACACACCTTCATTTTATGACTTCACACACCTCCATTCTGTGACTTCACACACCTCCATTCTGACTTCACACACCTTCATTTTATGACTTCACACACCTCCATTCTGTGACTTCTCACACCTCCATTCTATGACTTCACAGTCTTCCATTGTGACTTCACACAACTCCATTCTCTGAGTTCACACATCTCCATTCTATGATTTCACACACCTCCATTCTGACTTCACACACCTCCATTCTATGACATCACAGACCTCGAATCTGTGACTTCACTCACCTCCACTCTATGACTTCACACTCCTCCATTCTATGACTTCCCACACCTCCTTTCTATAACTTCACCCACCTGAGTCTATGACTTCACACACCTCCATTCTGACTTCACACACGTCCATTCTGTGACTTCACACACCTCCATTCTATGACTTCACACACCTCAATTCTATGACTTCACACACCTCCATTCTATGACTTCACACACCTCCATTCTGTGACTTCACCCACCATCTTTTTGACTTCACACACCTCCATTCTCTGACTTCACACACCTCCATTCTGTGACTTCACACACCTCCGTTTTGACTTCACACACTTCCACTCTGTGACTTCACACACCTCCATTTTGTGACTTCACACACCTCTATTGTTTCACTTCACACACCTCCATTCTTTGACTTCACACACCTCCATTCCATGACTTCACACACCTCCATTCTATGAGTTCACACACCACCATTCTATGAGTTCACACACATCCAATTTGATTTCACACACCTCCATTCTATGACTTCACACACCTTCATTCTTACTTCAGAAACATCCATTCTCTGACTTCACACACCTCCATTCTATGGCTTCACCAACCTCCATTCGGTGACTTCACACACCTCCATTCTGAGTTCACACACCTCCATTCTGTGTCTTCACACACCTCCATTCGTTGACATCAAAAAACACCATTCTATGACTTCACACAACTCCATTTTAACTTCACACACCTCCATTCTATGAGTTCACACACCTCCATTTTATGACTTCACACACCTCCATTCTATGACTTCACACACCTCCATTCTATGACTTCACACACCTCCATTCTGTGACTTCACACACCTCCACTCTATGACTTCAAACACCTTCATTCTTACTTCACAAACATCCATTCTGTGACTTAACACACCTCCATTCTGTGACTTCACACACCTTCATTCTGGCTTCACACACCTCCATTCTGTGACTTCAAACACCTCCATTCTATGACTTCACACAACTCCATTCTGTGACTTCACAAAACTCCATTCTGTGATTTCACACACCTCCATACTATGACTTCACACACCTCCATCTATGACTTCACACACCTTCATTTTATGACTTCACACACCTCCATTCTGTGACTTCACACACCTCCATTCTGACTTCACACACCTTCATTTTATGACTTCACACACCTCCATTCTGACTTCACACACCTCCATTCTATGACATCACAGACCTCGAATCTGTGACTTCACTCACCTCCACTCTATGACTTCACACTCCTCCATTCTATGACTTCCCACACCTCCTTTCTATGACTTCACCCACCTCAGTCTATGACTTCACACACCTCCATTATGACTTCACACACGTCCATTCTGTGACTTCACACACCTCCATTCTATGACTTCACACACCTCAATTCTATGACTTCACACACCTCCATTCTATGACTTCACACACCTCCATTCTGTGACTTCACACACCTCCATTCTATGACTTCAAACACCTTCATTCTTACGTCACAAACATCCATTCTGTGACTTCACAAACCTCCTTTCTGTGACTTCACACACCTTCATTCTGACTTCACACACTTCCATTCTCTGACTTCACACACCCCAATTCTGTGACGTGACACACTTCCATTCTGACTTCACACACCTTCATTCTATGATTTCACACACCTTCATTCTATGACTTCACACACCTCCATTCTGTAACTTCACACACCTACATTCTGACTTCCCACCCCTCCATTGTGACTTCACACACCTCCATTCTATGAGTTCACACACCTCCATTTTATGACTTCACACACCTCCATTCTATGACTTCACAGACCTCAATTCTATGACTTCACACACCTCCATTCTATGACTTCACACACCTCCATTCTGTGACTTCACACACCTCCACTCTATGACTTCAAACACCTTCATTCTTACTTCACAAACATCCATTCTGTGACTTCACACACCTCCATTCTGTGACTTCACACACCTTCATTCTGACTTCACACACTTCCATTCTGTGACTTCACACACCTCCATTCTATGACTTCACACACCTCCATTCTGTGACTTCACACACCACATTTTTTACTTCACACACCTCCATTCTGTGACTTCACACACCTCCCTTCTGTGACTTCACACACCTCCGTTTTGACTTCACACACTTCCATTCTGGGACTTCACACACCTCCATTCTGTGACTTCACACACCTCTATTGTTTCACTTCACACACCTCCATTCTTTGACTTCACACACCTCCATTCCATGACTTCACACACCTCCATTCTATGAGTTCACACACCTCCATTCTATGAGTTCACACACATCCAATTTGACTTCATACACCTCCATTCTATGACTTCACACACCTTCATTCTTACTTCAGAAATATCCATACTCTGACTTCACACACCTCCATTCTATGACTTCACAAACCTCCATTCTGTGACTTCACACACCTCCATTCTGAGTTCACACACCTCCTTTCTATGACTTCACACACTTCCATTCTATGACTTCACACACCTCCATTCTGTGGCTTCACACACCTACATTCTGAGTTCACACACCTCCATTCTGTGACTTCACACACCTCCATTCTGTGACTTCACACACCTCCATTCTGTGACTTCACACACCTCGATCCTATGACTTCACACACTTCCATTCTATGAATTAACACACCTCCATTCTGTGAGTTCACAAACCTCCATTCTATGACTTCACACATCTCCATTCTGTGACTTCAAACACCTCCATTCTGAGTTCACACACCTCCATTCTATGACTTAACAAACCTCCATTCTGAGTTCACAGACCTCCAATCTATGACTTCACACACCTCCATTCTATGACTTCACTAACCTCCATTCTGACTTCACACACCTCCATTCTGACTTCACACACCTCAATTCTGTGACTTCACACACCTCCATTCTATGATTTCACACGCTTCCATTCTATGATTTCACACACCTCCATTCTCTGGCTTCACACACCGACATTCTGAGTTTACACACCTCCATTCTGTGACTTCACACACCTCCATTCTGTGATTTCACACACCTCAAATCTGACTTCACACACCTCCATTCTATGACTTCACACACCTCAATTCGTTGACATCAAAAAACACCATTCTATGACTTCACACAACTCCATTTTGACTTCACACACCTCCATTCTATGAGTTCACACACCTCCATTTTATGACTCCACACACCTCCACTCTATGACTTCACACACCTCCATTCTGTGACTTCACACACCTCCACTCTATGACTTCAAACACCTTCATTCTTATTACACAAACATATATTCTGTGACTTCACACACCTTCATTCTGACTTCACACACCTCCATTCTGTGACTTCATACACCTCAATTCTGTGACTTCACACACCTCCATTCTGATGTGACACACCTCCATTCTACGATTTCACACACCTCCGTTCTAAGACTTCACACAGCTCCATTCTGTGACTTCACACACCACCTTTTTGACTTCACACACCTCCATTCTGTGACTTCACACACCTCCATTCTGTGACTTCACACACCTCTATTGTTTCACTTCACACACCTCCATTCTTTGACTTCACACACCTCCATTCCATGACTTCACACACCTCCATTCTATGAGTTCACACATCTCCATTCTATGAGTTCACACACCTCCAATTTGACTTCACACACCTCCATTCTATGACTTCACACACCTTCATTCTTACTTCAGAAACATTCATTCTCTGAATTCACACACCTCCATTCTATGACTTCACAAACCTCCATTCTGTGACTTCACACACCTCCATTCTGAATTCACACACCTCCATTCTGTGACTTCACACACCTCCATTCTTCCTTCACACACCTCCATTCTATGACTTCACACACTTCCATTCTATAACTTCACACACCTCCATTCTGTGGCTTCACACACCTCCATTCTGATTTCACACACCTCCATTCTGTGACTTCACACACCTCCATTCTGTGACTTCACACACCTCAATTCTGTGACTTCACACACCTCGATCCTATGACTTCACACACCTCCATTCTATGAATTCACACACCTCCATTCTGTGATTTCACACACCTACATTCTATGACTTCACACACCTCCATCCTGTGACTTCACACACCTCCATTCTGAGTTCACACACCTCCATTCTATGACTTCACACACTTCCATTTTATGACTTCACACACCTCCATTCTGACTTCACACACCTCCATTCTGACTTCACACACCTCAGTTCTTTGACTTCACACACCTCCATTCTATGATTTCACACACTTCCATTCTATGACTTCACACACCTCCAATCTATGACTTCACATACCTCATTTCTGAGTTGACACACCACCATTCTGTGATTTCACACACCTCCAATCTGACTTCATACACCTCCATTCTATGACTTCACACACCTCCATTCGTTGACATCAAAAACAATCATTCTATGACTTCACAAAACTCCATTGTGACTTCACACACCTCCATTCTATGAATTCACACACCTCAATTTTATGACTTCACACACCTCCATTCTATGACTTCACACACCTTCATTCTGTGACTTCAGACACCTCCATTCTAAGACTTCACGAACCTCCATTCTGAGTTCACAGACCTCCATTCTATGACTTCACACACCTCCATTCTATGACTTCACGAACCTCCATTCTGAGTTCACACACCTCCATTCTGACTTCACACACCTCAATTTTGTGACTTCACACACCTCCATTCAATGATTCCACACACTTCCATTCTATGACTTCACACACCTCCATTCTGTGGCTTCACACACCTACATTCTGAGTTCACACACCTCCATTCTGTGACTTCACACACCTCCATTCTATGACTTAACACACCTCAATTCTATGACTTCACACACCTCCATTCTATGACTTCACACACCTCCATTCTGTGACTTCACACACCTCCACTCTATGACTTCAAACAACTCCATTCTTACTTCACAAACATCCATTCTGTGACTTCACACATCTCCATTTGTGACTTCACACACCTTCATTCTGACTTCACACACCTCCATTCTGTGACTTCACACACCTCAATTCTGTGACTTCACACACCACATTTTTGACTTCACACACCTCCATTCTGACTTCATATACCTCCATTCTATGATTTCACACACCTCCATTCTATGACTTCACACACCTTCATTCTGTGACTTCACACACCACATTTTTGACTTCACACACCTCCATTCTGTGACTTCACACACCTCCATTCTGTGATTTCACACACCTCCGTTTTGCCTTCACACACTTCCAATCTGTGACTTCACACACCTCAATTCTGTGACTTCACACACCTCCATTCAATGATTCCACACACTTCCATTCTATGACTTCACACACCTCCATTCTTTGGCTTCACACACCTACTTTCTGTGTTCACACACCTCCATTCTGTGACTTCACACACCTCCATTCTGTGACTTCACACACCTCCATTCTGTGACTTCACACACCTCGATCCTATGACTTCTCACACCTCCATTCTGTGATTTCACACACCTACATTCTATGACTTCACACACCTCCATCCTGTGACTTCACACACCTCCATTCTGAGTTCACACACCTCCATTCTATGACTTCACACACTTCCATTTTATGACTTCACACACCTCCATTCTGACTTCACACACCTCCATTCTGACTTCATACACCTCAGTTCTTTGACTTCACACACCTCCATTCTATGATTTCACACACTTCAATTCTATGACTTCACACACCTCCATTCTATGACTTCACACACCTCATTTCTGAGTTGACACACCTCCATTCTGTGATTTCACACACCTCCAATCTGACTTCACACACCTCCATTCTATGACTTCACACACCACCATTCGTTGACATCAAAAACAACCATTCTATGACTTCACACAACTCCATTGTGACTTCACACACCTCCGTTCTATGACTTCACACACCTCAATTTTATGACTTCACACACCTCCATTATATGACTTCACACACCTCCATTCTGTGACTTCACACACCTACATTCTATGACTTCACGAACCTCCATTCTGAGTTCACAGACCTCCATTCTATGACTTCAAACACCTCCATTCTATGACTTCAATCACCTCCATTCTGACTTCACACACATCCATTCTGACTTCACACACCTCAATTCTGTGACTTCACACACCTCCATTCAATGATTTCACACACTTCCATTCTATGACTTCACACAACTCCATTTTGACTTCACACACCTCCATTCTATGAGTTCACACACCTCCATTTTATGACTTCACACACCTCCATTCTATGACTTCACACACCTCAATTCTATGACTTCACACACCTCCAGTCTATGACTTCACACACCTCCATTCCCTGACTTCACACACATCCATTCTGAGTTCACACACCTCCTTTCTATGACTTCACACACTTCCATTCTATGACTTCACACACCTCCATTCTGTGGCTTCACACACCTACATTCTGAGTTCACACACCTCCATTCTGTGACTTCACACACCTCCATTCTGTGACTTCACACACCTCCATTCTGTGACTTCACACACCTCGATCCTATGACTTCACACACCTCCATTCTATGAATTAACACACCTCCATTCTGTGAGTTCACAAACCTCCATTCTGTGACTTCACACACCTCCATTCTGTGACTTCACACACCTCCATTCTGAGTTCACACACCTCCATTCTATGACTTCACAAACCTCCATACTGAGTTCACAGACCTCCAATCTATGACTTCACACACCTCCATTCTATGACTTCATTAACCTGCATTCTGACTTCACACACCTCCATTCTGACTTCACACACCTCAATTTTGTGACTTCACACACCTCCATTCTATGATTTCACACACTTCCATTCTATGATTTCACACACCTCCATTCTGTGGCTTCACACACCTACATTCTGAGTTTACACACCTCCATTCTGTGACTTCACACACCTCCATTCTGTGATTTCACACACCTCCAATCTGACTTCACACACCTCCATTCTATGACTTCACACACCTCAATTCGTTGACATCAAAAAACACCATTCTATGACTTCACACAACTCCATTTTGACTTCACACACCTCCATTCTATGAGTTCACACACCTCCATTTTATGACTTCACACACCTACATTCTATGACTTCACACACCTCCATTCTGTGACTTCACACACCTCCACTCTATGACTTCAAACTCCTTCATTCTTACTTCACAAACATCCATTCTGTGACTTCACCCACCTTCATTCTGACTTCACACACCTCCATTCTGTGACTTCATACACCTCAATTCTGTGACTTCACACACCTCCATTCTGACTTCACACACCTCCATTCTATGCTTTCACACACCTCCGTTCTAAGACTTCACACAGCTCCATTCTGTGACTTCACACACCACCTTTTTGACTTCACACACCTCCATTTATGACTTCACACACCTCCAATCTGTGACTTCACACACCTCTATTGTTTCACTTCACACACCTCCATTCTTTGACTTCACACACCTCCATTCCATGACTTCACACACCTCCATTCTATGAGTTCACACACCTCCATTCTATGAGTTCACACACCTCCAATTTGACTTCACACACCTCCATTCTATGACTTCACACACCTTCATTCTTACTTCAGAAACATCCATTCTCTGAATTCACACACCTCCATCTATGACTTCACAAACCTCCATTCTGTGACTTCACACACCTCCATTCTGAATTCACACACCTCCATTCTGTGACTTCACACACCTCCATTCTTCCTTCACACACCTCCATGCTATGACTTCACACACTTCCATTCTATGACTTCACACAACTCCATTCTGTGGCTTCACACACCTCCATTCTGATTTCACACACCTCCATTCTGTGACTTCACACACCTCCATTCTGTGACTTCACACACCTCGATCCTATGACTTCACACACCTCCATTCTATGAATTCACACACCTCCATTCTGTGATTTCACACACCTACATTCTATGACTTCACACACCTCCATCCTGTGACTTCACACACCTCCATTCTGAGTTCACACACCTCCATTCTATGACTTCACACACTTCCATTTTATGACTTCACACACCTCCATTCTGACTTCACACACCTCCATTCTGACTTCACACACCTCAGTTCTTTGACTTCACACACATCCATTCTATGATTTCACACACTTCCATTCTATGACATCACACACCTCCATTCTATGACTTCACACACCTCATTTCTGAGTTGACACACCTCCATTCTGTGATTTCACACACCTCCAATCTGACTTCACACACCTCCATTCTATGACTTCACACACCACCATTCGTTGACATCAAAAACAACCATTCTATGACTTCACACAACTCCATTGTGACTTCACACACCTCCATTCTATGAATTCACACACCTCAATTTTATGACTTCACACACCTCCGTTCTATGACTTCACACACCTCCATGCTGTGACTTCACACACCTCCATTCTATGACTTCACGAACCTCCATTCTGAGTTCACAGACCTCCATTCTATGACTTCACACACCTCCATTCTATGACTTCAATCACCTCCATTCTGACTTCACACACCTCCATTCTGACTTCACACACCTCAATTCTGTGACTTCACACACCTCCATTCAATGATTTCACACACTTCCATTCTATGACTTCACACAACTCCATTTTGACTTCACACACCTCCATTCTATGAGTTCACACACCTCCATTTTATGACTTCACACACCTCCATTCTATGACTTCACACACCTCAATTCTATGACTTCACACACCTCCATTCTATGACTTCACACACCTCCATTCTGTGACTTCACACACATCCATTCTGAGTTCACACACCTCCTTTCTATGACTTCACACACTTCCATTCTATGAATTTACAAACCTCCATTCTGAGTTCACAGACCTCCAATCTATGACTTCACACACCTCCATTCTATGACTTCACTAACCTCCATTCTGACTTCACACACCTCCATTCTATGACTTCACACACCTTCATTCTTACTTCAGAAACATCCATTCTCTGAATTCACACACCTCCATTCTATGACTTCACAAACCTCCATTCTGTGACTTCACACACCTCCATTCTGAATTCACACACCTCCATTCTGTGACTTCACACACCTCCATTCTTCCTTCACACACCTCCATTCTATGACTTCACACACTTCCATTCTATGACTTCACACAACTCCATTCTGTGGCTTCACACACCTCCATTCTGATTTCACACACCTCCATTCTGTGACTTCACACACCTCCATTCTGTGACTTCACACACCTCGATCCTATGACTTCACACACCTCCATTCTATGAATTCACACACCTCCATTCTGTGATTTCACACACCTACATTCTATGACTTCACACACCTCCATCCTGTGACTTCACACACCTCCATTCTGAGTTCACACACCTCCATTCTATGACTTCACACACTTCCATTTTATGACTTCACACACCTCCATTCTGACTTCACACACATCCATTCTGACTTCACACACCTCAGTTCTTTGACTTCACACACATCCATTCTATGATTTCACACACTTCCATTCTATGACATCACACACCTCCATTCTATGACTTCACACACCTCATTTCTGAGTTGACACACCTCCATTCTGTGATTTCACACACCTCCATTCCATGACTTCACACACCTCCATTCTATGAGTTCACACACCACCATTCTATGAGTTCACACACATCCAATTTGATTTCACACACCTCCATTCTATGACTTCACACACCTTCATTCTTACTTCAGAAACATCCATTCTCTGACTTCACACACCTCCATTCTATGGCTTCACCAACCTCCATTCGGTGACTTCACACACCTCCATTCTGAGTTCACACACCTCCATTCTGTGTCTTCACACACCTCCATTCGTTGACATCAAAAAACACCATTCTATGACTTCACACAACTCCATTTTAACTTCACACACCTCCATTCTATGAGTTCACACACCTCCATTTTATGACTTCACACACCTCCATTCTATGACTTCACACACCTCCATTCTATGACTTCACACACCTCCATTCTGTGACTTCACACACCTCCACTCTATGACTTCAAACACCTTCATTCTTACTTCACAAACATCCATTCTGTGACTTAACACACCTCCATTCTGTGACTTCACACACCTTCATTCTGGCTTCACACACCTCCATTCTGTGACTTCAAACACCTCCATTCTATGACTTCACACAACTCCATTCTGTGACTTCACAAAACTCCATTCTGTGATTTCACACACCTCCATACTATGACTTCACACACCTCCATCTATGACTTCACACACCTTCATTTTATGACTTCACACACCTCCATTCTGTGACTTCACACACCTCCATTCTGACTTCACACACCTTCATTTTATGACTTCACACACCTCCATTCTGACTTCACACACCTCCATTCTATGACATCACAGACCTCGAATCTGTGACTTCACTCACCTCCACTCTATGACTTCACACTCCTCCATTCTATGACTTCCCACACCTCCTTTCTATGACTTCACCCACCTCAGTCTATGACTTCACACACCTCCATTATGACTTCACACACGTCCATTCTGTGACTTCACACACCTCCATTCTATGACTTCACACACCTCAATTCTATGACTTCACACACCTCCATTCTATGACTTCACACACCTCCATTCTGTGACTTCACACACCTCCATTCTATGACTTCAAACACCTTCATTCTTACGTCACAAACATCCATTCTGTGACTTCACAAACCTCCTTTCTGTGACTTCACACACCTTCATTCTGACTTCACACACTTCCATTCTCTGACTTCACACACCCCAATTCTGTGACGTGACACACTTCCATTCTGACTTCACACACCTTCATTCTATGATTTCACACACCTTCATTCTATGACTTCACACACCTCCATTCTGTAACTTCACACACCTACATTCTGACTTCCCACCCCTCCATTGTGACTTCACACACCTCCATTCTATGAGTTCACACACCTCCATTTTATGACTTCACACACCTCCATTCTATGACTTCACAGACCTCAATTCTATGACTTCACACACCTCCATTCTATGACTTCACACACCTCCATTCTGTGACTTCACACACCTCCACTCTATGACTTCAAACACCTTCATTCTTACTTCACAAACATCCATTCTGTGACTTCACACACCTCCATTCTGTGACTTCACACACCTTCATTCTGACTTCACACACTTCCATTCTGTGACTTCACACACCTCCATTCTATGACTTCACACACCTCCATTCTGTGACTTCACACACCACATTTTTTACTTCACACACCTCCATTCTGTGACTTCACACACCTCCCTTCTGTGACTTCACACACCTCCGTTTTGACTTCACACACTTCCATTCTGGGACTTCACACACCTCCATTCTGTGACTTCACACACCTCTATTGTTTCACTTCACACACCTCCATTCTTTGACTTCACACACCTCCATTCCATGACTTCACACACCTCCATTCTATGAGTTCACACACCTCCATTCTATGAGTTCACACACATCCAATTTGACTTCATACACCTCCATTCTATGACTTCACACACCTTCATTCTTACTTCAGAAATATCCATACTCTGACTTCACACACCTCCATTCTATGACTTCACAAACCTCCATTCTGTGACTTCACACACCTCCATTCTGAGTTCACACACCTCCTTTCTATGACTTCACACACTTCCATTCTATGACTTCACACACCTCCATTCTGTGGCTTCACACACCTACATTCTGAGTTCACACACCTCCATTCTGTGACTTCACACACCTCCATTCTGTGACTTCACACACCTCCATTCTGTGACTTCACACACCTCGATCCTATGACTTCACACACTTCCATTCTATGAATTAACACACCTCCATTCTGTGAGTTCACAAACCTCCATTCTATGACTTCACACATCTCCATTCTGTGACTTCAAACACCTCCATTCTGAGTTCACACACCTCCATTCTATGACTTAACAAACCTCCATTCTGAGTTCACAGACCTCCAATCTATGACTTCACACACCTCCATTCTATGACTTCACTAACCTCCATTCTGACTTCACACACCTCCATTCTGACTTCACACACCTCAATTCTGTGACTTCACACACCTCCATTCTATGATTTCACACGCTTCCATTCTATGATTTCACACACCTCCATTCTCTGGCTTCACACACCGACATTCTGAGTTTACACACCTCCATTCTGTGACTTCACACACCTCCATTCTGTGATTTCACACACCTCAAATCTGACTTCACACACCTCCATTCTATGACTTCACACACCTCAATTCGTTGACATCAAAAAACACCATTCTATGACTTCACACAACTCCATTTTGACTTCACACACCTCCATTCTATGAGTTCACACACCTCCATTTTATGACTCCACACACCTCCACTCTATGACTTCACACACCTCCATTCTGTGACTTCACACACCTCCACTCTATGACTTCAAACACCTTCATTCTTATTACACAAACATATATTCTGTGACTTCACACACCTTCATTCTGACTTCACACACCTCCATTCTGTGACTTCATACACCTCAATTCTGTGACTTCACACACCTCCATTCTGATGTGACACACCTCCATTCTACGATTTCACACACCTCCGTTCTAAGACTTCACACAGCTCCATTCTGTGACTTCACACACCACCTTTTTGACTTCACACACCTCCATTCTGTGACTTCACACACCTCCATTCTGTGACTTCACACACCTCTATTGTTTCACTTCACACACCTCCATTCTTTGACTTCACACACCTCCATTCCATGACTTCACACACCTCCATTCTATGAGTTCACACATCTCCATTCTATGAGTTCACACACCTCCAATTTGACTTCACACACCTCCATTCTATGACTTCACACACCTTCATTCTTACTTCAGAAACATTCATTCTCTGAATTCACACACCTCCATTCTATGACTTCACAAACCTCCATTCTGTGACTTCACACACCTCCATTCTGAATTCACACACCTCCATTCTGTGACTTCACACACCTCCATTCTTCCTTCACACACCTCCATTCTATGACTTCACACACTTCCATTCTATAACTTCACACACCTCCATTCTGTGGCTTCACACACCTCCATTCTGATTTCACACACCTCCATTCTGTGACTTCACACACCTCCATTCTGTGACTTCACACACCTCAATTCTGTGACTTCACACACCTCGATCCTATGACTTCACACACCTCCATTCTATGAATTCACACACCTCCATTCTGTGATTTCACACACCTACATTCTATGACTTCACACACCTCCATCCTGTGACTTCACACACCTCCATTCTGAGTTCACACACCTCCATTCTATGACTTCACACACTTCCATTTTATGACTTCACACACCTCCATTCTGACTTCACACACCTCCATTCTGACTTCACACACCTCAGTTCTTTGACTTCACACACCTCCATTCTATGATTTCACACACTTCCATTCTATGACTTCACACACCTCCAATCTATGACTTCACATACCTCATTTCTGAGTTGACACACCGCCATTCTGTGATTTCACACACCTCCAATCTGACTTCATACACCTCCATTCTATGACTTCACACACCTCCATTCGTTGACATCAAAAACAATCATTCTATGACTTCACAAAACTCCATTGTGACTTCACACACCTCCATTCTATGAATTCACACACCTCAATTTTATGACTTCACACACCTCCATTCTATGACTTCACACACCTTCATTCTGTGACTTCAGACACCTCCATTCTAAGACTTCACGAACCTCCATTCTGAGTTCACAGACCTCCATTCTATGACTTCACACACCTCCATTCTATGACTTCACGAACCTCCATTCTGAGTTCACACACCTCCATTCTGACTTCACACACCTCAATTTTGTGACTTCACACACCTCCATTCAATGATTCCACACACTTCCATTCTATGACTTCACACACCTCCATTCTGTGGCTTCACACACCTACATTCTGAGTTCACACACCTCCATTCTGTGACTTCACACACCTCCATTCTATGACTTAACACACCTCAATTCTATGACTTCACACACCTCCATTCTATGACTTCACACACCTCCATTCTGTGACTTCACACACCTCCACTCTATGACTTCAAACAACTCCATTCTTACTTCACAAACATCCATTCTGTGACTTCACACATCTCCATTTGTGACTTCACACACCTTCATTCTGACTTCACACACCTCCATTCTGTGACTTCACACACCTCAATTCTGTGACTTCACACACCACATTTTTGACTTCACACACCTCCATTCTGACTTCATATACCTCCATTCTATGATTTCACACACCTCCATTCTATGACTTCACACACCTTCATTCTGTGACTTCACACACCACATTTTTGACTTCACACACCTCCATTCTGTGACTTCACACACCTCCATTCTGTGATTTCACACACCTCCGTTTTGCCTTCACACACTTCCAATCTGTGACTTCACACACCTCAATTCTGTGACTTCACACACCTCCATTCAATGATTCCACACACTTCCATTCTATGACTTCACACACCTCCATTCTTTGGCTTCACACACCTACTTTCTGTGTTCACACACCTCCATTCTGTGACTTCACACACCTCCATTCTGTGACTTCACACACCTCCATTCTGTGACTTCACACACCTCGATCCTATGACTTCTCACACCTCCATTCTGTGATTTCACACACCTACATTCTATGACTTCACACACCTCCATCCTGTGACTTCACACACCTCCATTCTGAGTTCACACACCTCCATTCTATGACTTCACACACTTCCATTTTATGACTTCACACACCTCCATTCTGACTTCACACACCTCCATTCTGACTTCATACACCTCAGTTCTTTGACTTCACACACCTCCATTCTATGATTTCACACACTTCAATTCTATGACTTCACACACCTCCATTCTATGACTTCACACACCTCATTTCTGAGTTGACACACCTCCATTCTGTGATTTCACACACCTCCAATCTGACTTCACACACCTCCATTCTATGACTTCACACACCACCATTCGTTGACATCAAAAACAACCATTCTATGACTTCACACAACTCCATTGTGACTTCACACACCTCCGTTCTATGACTTCACACACCTCAATTTTATGACTTCACACACCTCCATTATATGACTTCACACACCTCCATTCTGTGACTTCACACACCTCCATTCTATGACTTCACGAACCTCCATTCTGAGTTCACAGACCTCCATTCTATGACTTCAAACACCTCCATTCTATGACTTCAATCACCTCCATTCTGACTTCACACACATCCATTCTGACTTCACACACCTCAATTCTGTGACTTCACACACCTCCATTCAATGATTTCACACACTTCCATTCTATGACTTCACACAACTCCATTTTGACTTCACACACCTCCATTCTATGAGTTCACACACCTCCATTTTATGACTTCACACACCTCCATTCTATGACTTCACACACCTCAATTCTATGACTTCACACACCTCCAGTCTATGACTTCACACACCTCCATTCCCTGACTTCACACACATCCATTCTGAGTTCACACACCTCCTTTCTATGACTTCACACACTTCCATTCTATGACTTCACACACCTCCATTCTGTGGCTTCACACACCTACATTCTGAGTTCACACACCTCCATTCTGTGACTTCACACACCTCCATTCTGTGACTTCACACACCTCCATTCTGTGACTTCACACACCTCGATCCTATGACTTCACACACCTCCATTCTATGAATTAACACACCTCCATTCTGTGAGTTCACAAACCTCCATTCTGTGACTTCACACACCTCCATTCTGTGACTTCACACACCTCCATTCTGAGTTCACACACCTCCATTCTATGACTTCACAAACCTCCATACTGAGTTCACAGACCTCCAATCTATGACTTCACACACCTCCATTCTATGACTTCATTAACGTGCATTCTGACTTCACACACCTCCATTCTGACTTCACACACCTCAATTTTGTGACTTCACACACCTCCATTCTATGATTTCACACACTTCCATTCTATGATTTCACACACCTCCATTCTGTGGCTTCACACACCTACATTCTGAGTTTACACACCTCCATTCTGTGACTTCACACACCTCCATTCTGTGATTTCACACACCTCCAATCTGACTTCACACACCTCCATTCTATGACTTCACACACCTCAATTCGTTGACATCAAAAAACACCATTCTATGACTTCACACAACTCCATTTTGACTTCACACACCTCCATTCTATGAGTTCACACACCTCCATTTTATGACTTCACACACCTACATTCTATGACTTCACACACCTCCATTCTGTGACTTCACACACCTCCACTCTATGACTTCAAACTCCTTCATTCTTACTTCACAAACATCCATTCTGTGACTTCACCCACCTTCATTCTGACTTCACACACCTCCATTCTGTGACTTCATACACCTCAATTCTGTGACTTCACACACCTCCATTCTGACTTCACACACCTCCATTCTATGCTTTCACACACCTCCGTTCTAAGACTTCACACAGCTCCATTCTGTGACTTCACACACCACCTTTTTGACTTCACACACCTCCATTTATGACTTCACACACCTCCAATCTGTGACTTCACACACCTCTATTGTTTCACTTCACACACCTCCATTCTTTGACTTCACACACCTCCATTCCATGACTTCACACACCTCCATTCTATGAGTTCACACACCTCCATTCTATGAGTTCACACACCTCCAATTTGACTTCACACACCTCCATTCTATGACTTCACACACCTTCATTCTTACTTCAGAAACATCCATTCTCTGAATTCACACACCTCCATCTATGACTTCACAAACCTCCATTCTGTGACTTCACACACCTCCATTCTGAATTCACACACCTCCATTCTGTGACTTCACACACCTCCATTCTTCCTTCACACACCTCCATGCTATGACTTCACACACTTCCATTCTATGACTTCACACAACTCCATTCTGTGGCTTCACACACCTCCATTCTGATTTCACACACCTCCATTCTGTGACTTCACACACCTCCATTCTGTGACTTCACACACCTCGATCCTATGACTTCACACACCTCCATTCTATGAATTCACACACCTCCATTCTGTGATTTCACACACCTACATTCTATGACTTCACACACCTCCATCCTGTGACTTCACACACCTCCATTCTGAGTTCACACACCTCCATTCTATGACTTCACACACTTCCATTTTATGACTTCACACACCTCCATTCTGACTTCACACACCTCCATTCTGACTTCACACACCTCAGTTCTTTGACTTCACACACATCCATTCTATGATTTCACACACTTCCATTCTATGACATCACACACCTCCATTCTATGACTTCACACACCTCATTTCTGAGTTGACACACCTCCATTCTGTGATTTCACACACCTCCAATCTGACTTCACACACCTCCATTCTATGACTTCACACACCACCATTCGTTGACATCAAAAACAACCATTCTATGACTTCACACAACTCCATTGTGACTTCACACACCTCCATTCTATGAATTCACACACCTCAATTTTATGACTTCACACACCTCCGTTCTATGACTTCACACACCTCCATGCTGTGACTTCACACACCTCCATTCTATGACTTCACGAACCTCCATTCTGAGTTCACAGACCTCCATTCTATGACTTCACACACCTCCATTCTATGACTTCAATCACCTCCATTCTGACTTCACACACCTCCATTCTGACTTCACACACCTCAATTCTGTGACTTCACACACCTCCATTCAATGATTTCACACACTTCCATTCTATGACTTCACACAACTCCATTTTGACTTCACACACCTCCATTCTATGAGTTCACACACCTCCATTTTATGACTTCACACACCTCCATTCTATGACTTCACACACCTCAATTCTATGACTTCACACACCTCCATTCTATGACTTCACACACCTCCATTCTGTGACTTCACACACATCCATTCTGAGTTCACACACCTCCTTTCTATGACTTCACACACTTCCATTCTATGAATTTACAAACCTCCATTCTGAGTTCACAGACCTCCAATCTATGACTTCACACACCTCCATTCTATGACTTCACTAACCTCCATTCTGACTTCACACACCTCCATTCTATGACTTCACACACCTTCATTCTTACTTCAGAAACATCCATTCTCTGAATTCACACACCTCCATTCTATGACTTCACAAACCTCCATTCTGTGACTTCACACACCTCCATTCTGAATTCACACACCTCCATTCTGTGACTTCACACACCTCCATTCTTCCTTCACACACCTCCATTCTATGACTTCACACACTTCCATTCTATGACTTCACACAACTCCATTCTGTGGCTTCACACACCTCCATTCTGATTTCACACACCTCCATTCTGTGACTTCACACACCTCCATTCTGTGACTTCACACACCTCGATCCTATGACTTCACACACCTCCATTCTATGAATTCACACACCTCCATTCTGTGATTTCACACACCTACATTCTATGACTTCACACACCTCCATCCTGTGACTTCACACACCTCCATTCTGAGTTCACACACCTCCATTCTATGACTTCACACACTTCCATTTTATGACTTCACACACCTCCATTCTGACTTCACACACATCCATTCTGACTTCACACACCTCAGTTCTTTGACTTCACACACATCCATTCTATGATTTCACACACTTCCATTCTATGACATCACACACCTCCATTCTATGACTTCACACACCTCATTTCTGAGTTGACACACCTCCATTCTGTGATTTCACACACCTCCAATCTGACTTCACACACCTCCATTCTATGACTTCACACACCACCATTCGTTGACATCAAAAACAACCATTCTATGACTTCACACAACTCCATTGTGACTTCACACACCTCCATTCTATGAATTCACACACCTCAATTTTATGACTTCACACACCTCCATTCTATGACTTCACACACCTCCATGCTGTGACTTCACACACCTCCATTCTATGACTTCACGAACCTCCATTCTGAGTTCACAGACCTCCATTCTATGACTTCACACACCTCCATTCTATGACTTCAATCACCTCCATTCTGACTTCACACACTTCCATTCTAACTTCACACACCTCAATTCTGTGACTTAACACACCTCCATTCAATGATTTCACACACTTCCATTCTATGACTTCACACAACTCCATTTTGCCTTCACACACCTCCATTCTATGAGTTCACACACCTCCATTTTATGACTTCACACACCTCCATTCTATGACTTCACACACCTCAATTCTATGACTTCACACACCTCCATTCTATGACTTCACACACCTCCATTCCCTGACTTCACACACATCCATTCTGAGTTCACACACCTCCTTTCTATGACTTCACACACTTCCATTCTATGACTTCACACACCTCCATTCTGTGGCTTCACACACCTACATTCTGAGTTCACACACCTCCATTCTGTGACTTCACACACCTCCATTCTGTGACTTCACACACCTCCATTCTGTGACTTCACACACCTCGATCCTATGACTTCACACACCTCAATTCTATGAATTAACACACCTCCATTCTGTGAGTTCACAAACCTCCATTCTATGACTTCACACACCTCCATTCTGTGACTTCACACACCTCCATTCTGAGTTCACACACCTCCATTCTATGACTTCACAAACCTCCATTCTGAGTTCACAGACCTCCAATCTATGACTTCACACACCTCCATTCTATGACTTCATTAACCTGCATTCTGACTTCACACACCTCCATTCTGACTTCACACACCTCAATTCTGTGACTTCACACACCTCCATTCTATGATTTCACACACTTCCATTCTATGATTTCACACACCTCCATTCTGTGGCTTCACACACCTACATTCTGAGTTTACACACCTCCATTCTGTGACTTCACACACCTCCATTCTGTGATTTCACACACCTCCAATCTGACTTCACACACCTCCATTCTATGACTTCACACACCTCAATTCGTTGACATCAAAAAACACCATTCTATGACTTCACACAACTCCATTTTGACTTCACACACCTCCATTCTATGAGTTCACACACCTCCATTTTATGACTTCACACACCTACATTCTATGACTTCACACACCTCCATTCTGTGACTTCACACACCTCCACTCTATGACTTCAAACTCCTTCATTCTTACTTCACAAACATCCATTCTGTGACTTCACCCACCTTCATTCTGACTTCACACACCTCCATTCTGTGACTTCATACACCTCAATTCTGTGACTTCACACACCTCCATTCTGACTTCACACACCTCCATTCTATGCTTTCACACACCTCCGTTCTAAGACTTCACACAGCTCCACTCTGTGACTTCACACACCACCTTTTTGACTTCACACACCTCCATTCTGTGACTTCACACACCTCCAATCTGTGACTTCACACACCTCTATTGTTTCACTTCACACACCTCCATTCTTTGACTTCACACACCTCCATTCTATGACTTCACACACCTTCATTCTTACTTCAGAAACATCCATTCTCTGAATTCACACACCTCCATTCTATGACTTCACAAACCTCCATTCTGTGACTTCACACACCTCCATTCTGAATTCACACACCTCCATTCTGTGACTTCACACACCTCCATTCTTCCTTCACACACCTCCATTCTATGACTTCACACACTTCCATTCTATGACTTCACACAACTCCATTCTGTGGCTTCACACACATCCATTCTGATTTCACACACCTCCATTCTGTGACTTCACACACCTCCATTCTGTGACTTCACACACCTCGATCCTATGACTTCACACACCTCCATTCTATGAATTCACACACCTCCATTCTGTGATTTCACACACCTACATTCTATGACTTCACACACCTCCATCCTGTGATTTCACACACCTCCATTCTGAGTTCACACACCTCCATTCTATGACTTCACACACTTCCATTTTATGACTTCACACACCTCCATTCTGACTTCACACACCTCCATTCTGACTTCACACACCTCAGTTCTTTCACTTCACACACATCCATTCTATGATTTCACACCCTTCCCTTCTATGACATCACACACCTCCATTCTATGACTTCACACACCTCATTTCTGAGTTGACACACCTCCATTCTGTGATTTCACACACCTCCAATCTGACTTCACACACCTCCATTCTATGACTTCACACACCACCATTCGTTGACATCAAAAACAACCATTCTATGACTTCACACAACTCCATTGTGACTTCACACACCTCCATTCTATGAATTCACACACCTCAATTTTATGACTTCACACACCTCCATTCTATGACTTCACACACCTCCATTCTGTGACTTCACACACCTCCATTCTATGACTTCACGAACCTCCATTCTGAGTTCACAGACCTCCATTCTATGACTTCACACACCTCCATTCTATGACTTCAATCACCTCCATTCTGACTTCACACACCTCCATTCTGACTTCACACACCTCAATTCTGTGACTTCACACACCTCCATTCAATGATTTCACACACTTCCATTCTATGACTTCACACAACTCCATTTTGACTTCACACACCTCCATTCTATGAGTTCACACACCTCCATTTTATGACTTCACACACCTCCATTCTATGACTTCACACACCTCAATTCTATGACTTCACACACCTCCATTCTATGACTTCACACACCTCCATTCTGTGACTTCACACACATCCATTCTGAGTTCACACACCTCCTTTCTATGACTTCACACACTTCCATTCTATGAATTTACAAACCTCCATTCTGAGTTCACAGACCTCCAATCTATGACTTCACACACCTCCATTCTATGACTTCACTAACCTCCATTCTGACTTCACACACCTCCATTCTGACTTCACACACCTCAATTCTGTGACTTCACACACCTCCATTCTATGATTTCACACACTTCCATTCTATGATTTCACACACCTCCATTCTGTGGCTTCACACACCTACATTCTGAGTTTACACACCTCCATTCTGTGACTTCACACACCTCCATTCTGTGATTTCACACACCTCCAATCTGACTTCACACACCTCCATTCTATGACTTCACACACCTCAATTCGTTGACATCAAAAAACACCATTCTATGACTTCACACAACTCCATTTTGACTTCACACACCTCCATTCTATGAGTTCACACACCTACATTTTATGACTTCACACACCTCCATTCTATGACTTCACACACCTCCATTCTGTGACTTCACACACCTCCACCTCCACTCTATGACTTCAAACACCTTCATTCTTACTTCACAAACATCCATTCTGTGACTTCACACACCTTCATTCTGACTTCACACACCTCCATTCTGTGACTTCATACACCTCAATTCTGTGACTTCACACACCTCCATTCTGACGTCACACACCTCCATTCTATGCTTTCACACACCTCCGTTCTAAGACTTCACACAGCTCCATTCTGTGACTTCACACACCACCTTTTTGACTTCACACACCTCCATTCTGTGACTTCAGACACCTCCAATCTGTGACTTCACACACCTCTATTGTTTCACTTCACACACCTCCATTCTTTGACTTCACACACCTCCATTCCATGACTTCACACACCTCCATTCTATGAGTTCACACACCTCCATTCTATGAGTTCACACACCTCCAATTTGACTTCACACACCTCCATTCTATGACTTCACACACCTTCATTCTTACTTCAGAAACATCCATTCTCTGAATTCACACACCTCCATTCTATGACTTCACAAACCTCCATTCTGTGACTTCACACACCTCCATTCTGAATTCACACACCTCCATTCTGTGACTTCACACACCTCCATTCTTCCTTCACACACCTCCATTCTATGACTTCACACACTTCCATTCTATGACTTCACACACCTCCATTCTGTGGCTTCACACACCTCCATTCTGATTTCACACACCTCCATTCTGTGACTTCACACACCTCCATTCTGTGACTTCACACACCTCCATTCTGTGACTTCACACACCTCCGTTTTGCCTTTACACACTTCCAATCTGTGACTTCACACACCTCAATTCTCTGACTTCACACACCTCCATTCAATGATTCCACACACTTCCATTCTATGACTTCACACACCTCCATTCTTTGGCTTCACACACCTACTTTCTGTGTTCACACACCTCCATTCTGTGACTTCACACACCTCCATTCTGTGACTTCACACACCTCCATTCTGTGACTTCACACACCTCGATCCTATGACTTCACACACCTCCATTCTATGAATTCACACACCTCCATTCTGTGATTTCACACACCTACATTCTATGACTTCACACACCTCCATCCTGTGACTTCACACACCTCCATTCTGAGTTCACACACCTCCATTCTATGACTTCACACACTTCCATTTTATGACTTCACACACCTCCATTCTGACTTCACACACCTCCATTCTGACTTCACACACCTCAGTTCTTTGACTTCACACACATCCATTCTATGACTTCACACACTTCCATTCTATGACATCACACACCTCCATTCTATGACTTCACACACCACCTTTTTGACTTCACACACCTCCATTCTGTGACTTCAGACACCTCCCATCTGTGACTTCACACACCTCTATTGTTTCACTTCACACACCTCCATTCTTTGACTTCACACACCTCCATTCCATGACTTCACACACCTCCATTCTATGAGTTCACACACCTCCATTCTATGAGTTCACACACCTCCAATTTGACTTCACACACCTCCATTCTATGACTTCACACACCTTCATTCTTACTTCAGAAACATCCATTCTCTGAATTCACACACCTCCATTCTATGACTTCACAAACCTCCATTCTGTGACTTCACACACCTCCATTCTGAATTCACACACCTCCATTCTGTGACTTCACACACCTCCATTCTTCCTTCACACACCTCCATTCTATGACTTCACACACTTCCATTCAATGACTTCACACACCTCCATTCTGTGGCTTCACACACCTCCATTCTGATTTCACACACCTCCATTCTGTGACTTCACACACCTCCATTCTGTGACTTCACACACCTCGATCCTATGACTTCACACACCTCCATTCTATGAATTCACACACCTCCATTCTGTGATTTCACACACCTACATTCTATGACTTCACACACCTCCATCCTGTGACTTCACACACCTCCATTCTGAGTTCACACACCTCCATTCTATGACTTCACACACTTCCATTTTATGACTTCACACACCTCCATTCTGACTTCACACACCTCCATTCTGATTTCACACACCTCAGTTCTTTGACTTCACACACCTCCATTCTATGATTTCACACACTTCCATTCTATGACTTCACACACCTCCACTCTATGACTTCACACACCTCATTTCTGAGTTGACACACCTCCATTCTGTGATTTCACACACCTCCAATCTGACTTCACATTCCTCCATTCTATGACTTCACACACCACCATTCGTTGACATCAAAAACAACCATTCTATGACTTCACACAACTCCATTGTGACTTCACACACCTCCGTTCTATGAATTCACACACCTCAATTTTATGACTTCACACACCTCCATTCTATGACTTCACACACCTCCATTCTGTGACTTCACACACCTCCATTCTATGACTTCACGAACCTCCATTCTGAGTTCACAGACCTCCATTCTATGACTTCACACACCTCCATTCTATGACTTCAATCACCTCCATTCTGACTTCACACACCTCCATTCTGACTTCACACACCTCAATTCTGTGACTTCACACACCTCCATTCAATGATTTCACACACTTCCATTCTATGACTTCACACAACTCCATTTTGACTTCACACACCTCCATTCTATGAGTTCACACACCTCCATTTTATGACTTCACACACCTCCATTCTATGACTTCACACACCTCAATTCTATGACTTCACACACCTCCATTCTATGACTTCACACACCTCCATTCTGTGACTTCACACACATCCATTCTGAGTTCACACACCTCCTTTCTATGACTTCACACACTTCCATTCTATGAATTTACAAACCTCCATTCTGAGTTCACAGACCTCCAATCTATGACTTCACACACCTCCATTCTATGACTTCACTAAACTCCATTCTGACTTCACACACCTCCATTCTGACTTCACACACCTCAATTCTGTGACTTCACACACCTCCATTCTATGATTTCACACACTTCCATTCTATGATTTCACACACCTCCATTCTGTAGCTTCACACACCTACATTCTGAGTTTACACACCTCCATTCTGTGACTTCACACACCTCCATTCTGTGATTTCACACACCTCCAATCTGACTTCACACACCTCCATTCTATGACTTCACACACCTCAATTCGTTGACATCAAAAAACACCATTCTATGACTTCACACAACTCCATTTTGACTTCACACACCTCCATTCTATGAGTTCACACACCTACATTTTATGACTTCACACACCTCCATTCTATGACTTCACACACCTCCATTCTGTGACTTCACACACCTCCACCTCCACTCTATGACTTCAAACACCTTCATTCTTACTTCACAAACATCCATTCTGTGACTTCACACACCTTCATTCTGACTTCACACACCTCCATTCTGTGACTTCATACACCTCAATTCTGTGACTTCACACACCTCCATTCTGACGTCACACACCTCCATTCTATGCTTTCACACACCTCCGTTCTAAGACTTCACACAGCTCCATTCTGTGACTTCACACACCACCTTTTTGACTTCACACACCTCCATTCTGTGACTTCAGACACCTCCAATCTGTGACTTCACACACCTCTATTGTTTCACTTCACACACCTCCATTCTTTGACTTCACACACCTCCATTCCATGACTTCACACACCTCCATTCTATGAGTTCACACACCTCCATTCTATGAGTTCACACACCTCCAATTTGACTTCACACACCTCCATTCTATGACTTCACACACCTTCATTCTTACTTCAGAAACATCCATTCTCTGAATTCACACACCTCCATTCTATGACTTCACAAACCTCCATTCTGTGACTTCACACACCTCCATTCTGAATTCACACACCTCCATTCTGTGACTTCACACACCTCCATTCTTCCTTCACACACCTCCATTCTATGACTTCACACACTTCCATTCTATGACTTCACACACCTCCATTCTGTGGCTTCACACACCTCCATTCTGATTTCACACACCTCCATTCTGTGACTTCACACACCTCCATTCTGTGACTTCACACATCCATTCTGTGACTTCACACATCTCCGTTTTGCCTTTACACACTTCCAATCTGTGACTTCACACACCTCAATTCTCTGACTTCACACACCTCCATTCAATGATTTCACACACTTCCATTCTATGACTTCACACACCTCCATTCTATGACTTCACACACCTCATTTCTGTGTTGACACACCTCCATTCTGTGATTTCACACACCTCCAATCTGACTTCACACACCTCCATTCTATGACTTCACACACCTTCATTCTTACTTCAGAAACATCCATTCTCTGAATTCACACACCTCCATTCTATGACTTCACAAACCTCCATTCTGTGACTTCACACACCTCCATTCTGAATTCACACACCTCCATTCTGTGACTTCACACACCTCCATTCTTCCTTCACACACCTCCATTCTATGACTTCACACACTTCCATTCTATGACTTCACACACCTCCATTCTGTGGCTTCACACACCTCCATTCTGATTTCACACACCTCCATTCTGTGACTTCACACACCTCCATTCTGTGACTTCACACACCTCCATTCTGTGACTTCACACACCTCCGTTTTGCCTTTACACACTTCCAATCTGTGACTTCACACACCTCAATTCTCTGACTTCACACACCTCCATTCAATGATTCCACACACTTCCATTCTATGACTTCACACACCTCCATTCTTTGGCTTCACACACCTACTTTCTGTGTTCACACACCTCCATTCTGTGACTTCACACACCTCCATTCTGTGACTTCACACACCTCCATTCTGTGACTTCACACACCTCGATCCTATGACTTCACACACCTCCATTCTATGAATTCACACACCTCCATTCTGTGATTTCACACACCTACATTCTATGACTTCACACACCTCCATCCTGTGACTTCACACACCTCCATTCTGAGTTCACACACCTCCATTCTATGACTTCACACACTTCCATTTTATGACTTCACACACCTCCATTCTGACTTCACACACCTCCATTCTGACTTCACACACCTCAGTTCTTTGACTTCACACACATCCATTCTATGATTTCACACACTTCCATTCTATGACATCACACACCTCCATTCTATGACTTCACACACCACCTTTTTGACTTCACACACCTCCATTCTGTGACTTCAGACACCTCCCATCTGTGACTTCACACACCTCTATTGTTTCACTTCACACACCTCCATTCTTTGACTTCACACACCTCCATTCCATGACTTCACACACCTCCATTCTATGAGTTCACACACCTCCATTCTATGAGTTCACACACCTCCAATTTGACTTCACACACCTCCATTCTATGACTTCACACACCTTCATTCTTACTTCAGAAACATCCATTCTCTGAATTCACACACCTCCATTCTATGACTTCACAAACCTCCATTCTGTGACTTCACACACCTCCATTCTGAATTCACACACCTCCATTCTGTGACTTCACACACCTCCATTCTTCCTTCACACACCTCCATTCTATGACTTCACACACTTCCATTCTATGACTTCACACAACTCCATTCTGTGGCTTCACACACATCCATTCTGATTTCACACACCTCCATTCTGTGACTTCACACACCTCCATTCTGTGACTTCACACACCTCGATCCTATGACTTCACACACCTCCATTCTATGAATTCACACACCTCCATTCTGTGATTTCACACACCTACATTCTATGACTTCACACACCTCCATCCTGTGATTTCACACACCTCTATTCTGAGTTCACACACCTCCATTCTATGACTTCACACACTTCCATTTTATGACTTCACACACCTCCATTCTGACTTCACACACCTCCATTCTGACTTCACACACCTCAGTTCTTTCACTTCACACACATCCATTCTATGATTTCACACCCTTCCCTTCTATGACATCACACACCTCCATTCTATGACTTCACACACCTCATTTCTGAGTTGACACACCTCCATTCTGTGATTTCACACACCTCCAATCTGACTTCACACACCTCCATTCTATGACTTCACACACCACCATTCGTTGACATCAAAAACAACCATTCTATGACTTCACACAACTCCATTGTGACTTCACACACCTCCATTCTATGAATTCACACACCTCAATTTTATGACTTCACACACCTCCATTCTATGACTTCACACACCTCCATTCTGTGACTTCACACACCTCCATTCTATGACTTCACGAACCTCCATTCTGAGTTCACAGACCTCCATTCTATGACTTCACACACCTCCATTCTATGACTTCAATCACCTCCATTCTGACTTCACACACCTCCATTCTGACTTCACACACCTCAATTCTGTGACTTCACACACCTCCATTCAATGATTTCACACACTTCCATTCTATGACTTCACACAACTCCATTTTGACTTCACACACCTCCATTCTATGAGTTCACACACCTCCATTTTATGACTTCACACACCTCCATTCTATGACTTCACACACCTCAATTCTATGACTTCACACACCTCCATTCTATGACTTCACACACCTCCATTCTGTGACTTGACACACATCCATTCTGAGTTCACACACCTCCTTTCTATGACTTCACACACTTCCATTCTATGAATTTACAAACCTCCATTCTGAGTTCACAGACCTCCAATCTATGACTTCACACACCTCCATTCTATGACTTCACTAAACTCCATTCTGACTTCACACACCTCCATTCTGACTTCACACACCTCAATTCTGTGACTTCACACACCTCCATTCTATGATTTCACACACTTCCATTCTATGATTTCACACACCTCCATTCTGTGGCTTCACACACCTACATTCTGAGTTTACACACCTCCATTCTGTGACTTCACACACCTCCATTCTGTGATTTCACACACCTCCAATCTGACTTCACACACCTCCATTCTATGACTTCACACACCTCAATTCGTTGACATCAAAAAACACCATTCTATGACTTCACACAACTCCATTTTGACTTCACACACCTCCATTCTATGAGTTCACACACCTACATTTTATGACTTCACACACCTCCATTCTATGACTTCACACACCTCCATTCTGTGACTTCACACACCTCCACCTCCACTCTATGACTTCAAACACCTTCATTCTTACTTCACAAACATCCATTCTGTGACTTCACACACCTTCATTCTGACTTCACACACCTCCATTCTGTGACTTCATACACCTCAATTCTGTGACTTCACACACCTCCATTCTGACGTCACACACCTCCATTCTATGCTTTCACACACCTCCGTTCTAAGACTTCACACAGCTCCATTCTGTGACTTCACACACCACCTTTTTGACTTCACACACCTCCATTCTGTGACTTCAGACACCTCCAATCTGTGACTTCACACACCTCTATTGTTTCACTTCACACACCTCCATTCTTTGACTTCACACACCTCCATTCCATGACTTCACACACCTCCATTCTATGAGTTCACACACCTCCATTCTATGAGTTCACACACCTCCAATTTGACTTCACACACCTCCATTCTATGACTTCACACACCTTCATTCTTACTTCAGAAACATCCATTCTCTGAATTCACACACCTCCATTCTATGACTTCACACACCTCCATTCTGTGACTTCACACACCTCCATTCTGAATTCACACACCTCCATTCTGTGACTTCACACACCTCCATTCTTCCTTCACACACCTCCATTCTATGACTTCACACACTTCCATTCTATGACTTCACACACCTCCATTCTGTGGCTTCACACACCTCCATTCTGATTTCACACACCTCCATTCTGTGACTTCACACACCTCCATTCTGTGACTTCACACACCTCCATTCTGTGACTTCACACACCTCCGTTTTGCCTTTACACACTTCCAATCTGTGACTTCACACACCTCAATTCTCTGACTTCACACACCTCCATTCAATGATTCCACACACTTCCATTCTATGACTTCACACACCTCCATTCTTTGGCTTCACACACCTACTTTCTGTGTTCACACACCTCCATTCTGTGACTTCACACACCTCCATTCTGTGACTTCACACACCTCCATTCTGTGACTTCACACACCTCGATCCTATGACTTCACACACCTCCATTCTATGAATTCACACACCTCCATTCTGTGATTTCACACACCTACATTCTATGACTTCACACACCTCCATCCTGTGACTTCACACACCTCCATTCTGAGTTCACACACCTCCATTCTATGACTTCACACACTTCCATTTTATGACTTCACACACCTCCATTCTGACTTCACACACCTCCATTCTGACTTCACACACCTCAGTTCTTTGACTTCACACACATCCATTCTATGACTTCACACACTTCCATTCTATGACATCACACACCTCCATTCTATGACTTCACACACCACCTTTTTGACTTCACACACCTCCATTCTGTGACTTCAGACACCTCCCATCTGTGACTTCACACACCTCTATTGTTTCACTTCACACACCTCCATTCTTTGACTTCACACACCTCCATTCCATGACTTCACACACCTCCATTCTATGAGTTCACACACCTCCATTCTATGAGTTCACACACCTCCAATTTGACTTCACACACCTCCATTCTATGACTTCACACACCTTCATTCTTACTTCAGAAACATCCATTCTCTGAATTCACACACCTCCATTCTATGACTTCACAAACCTCCATTCTGTGACTTCACACACCTCCATTCTGAATTCACACACCTCCATTCTGTGACTTCACACACCTCCATTCTTCCTTCACACACCTCCATTCTATGACTTCACACACTTCCATTCTATGACTTCACACACCTCCATTCTGTGGCTTCACACACCTCCATTCTGATTTCACACACCTCCATTCTGTGACTTCACACACCTCCATTCTGTGACTTCACACACCTCGATCCTATGACTTCACACACCTCCATTCTATGAATTCACACACCTCCATTCTGTGATTTCACACACCTACATTCTATGACTTCACACACCTCCATCCTGTGACTTCACACACCTCCATTCTGAGTTCACACACCTCCATTCTATGACTTCACACACTTCCATTTTATGACTTCACACACCTCCATTCTGACTTCACACACCTCCATTCTGATTTCACACACCTCAGTTCTTTGACTTCACACACCTCCATTCTATGATTTCACACACTTCCATTCTATGACTTCACACACCTCCACTCTATGACTTCACACACCTCATTTCTGAGTTGACACACCTCCATTCTGTGATTTCACACACCTCCAATCTGACTTCACATTCCTCCATTCTATGACTTCACACACCACCATTCGTTGACATCAAAAACAACCATTCTATGACTTCACACAACTCCATTGTGACTTCACACACCTCCGTTCTATGAATTCACACACCTCAATTTTATGACTTCACACACCTCCATTCTATGACTTCACACACCTCCATTCTGTGACTTCACACACCTCCATTCTATGACTTCACGAACCTCCATTCTGAGTTCACAGACCTCCATTCTATGACTTCACACACCTCCATTCTATGACTTCAATCACCTCCATTCTGACTTCACACACCTCCATTCTGACTTCACACACCTCAATTCTGTGACTTCACACACCTCCATTCAATGATTTCACACACTTCCATTCTATGACTTCACACAACTCCATTTTGACTTCACACACCTCCATTCTATGAGTTCACACACCTCCATTTTATGACTTCACACACCTCCATTCTATGACTTCACACACCTCAATTCTATGACTTCACACACCTCCATTCTATGACTTCACACACCTCCATTCTGTGACTTCACACACATCCATTCTGAGTTCACACACCTCCTTTCTATGACTTCACACACTTCCATTCTATGAATTTACAAACCTCCATTCTGAGTTCACAGACCTCCAATCTATGACTTCACACACCTCCATTCTATGACTTCACTAAACTCCATTCTGACTTCACACACCTCCATTCTGACTTCACACACCTCAATTCTGTGACTTCACACACCTCCATTCTATGATTTCACACACTTCCATTCTATGATTTCACACACCTCCATTCTGTAGCTTCACACACCTACATTCTGAGTTTACACACCTCCATTCTGTGACTTCACACACCTCCATTCTGTGATTTCACACACCTCCAATCTGACTTCACACACCTCCATTCTATGACTTCACACACCTCCATTCGTTGACATCAAAAAACACCATTCTATGACTTCACACAACTCCATTTAGACTTCACACACCTCCATTCTATGAGTTCACACACCTACATTTTATGACTTCACACACCTCCATTCTATGACTTCACACACCTCCATTCTGTGACTTCACACACCTCCACCTCCACTCTATGACTTCAAACACCTTCATTCTTACTTCACAAACATCCATTCTGTGACTTCACACACCTTCATTCTGACTTCACACACCTCCATTCTGTGACTTCATACACCTCAATTCTGTGACTTCACACACCTCCATTCTGACGTCACACACCTCCATTCTATGCTTTCACACACCTCCGTTCTAAGACTTCACACAGCTCCATTCTGTGACTTCACACACCACCTTTTTGACTTCACACACCTCCATTCTGTGACTTCAGACACCTCCAATCTGTGACTTCACACACCTCCATTCTGTGACTTCACACACCTCTATTGTTTCACTTCACACACCTCCATTCTTTGACTTCACACACCTCCATTCCATGACTTCACACACCTCCATTCTATGAGTTCACACACCTCCATTCTATGAGTTCACACACCTCCAATTTGACTTCACACACCTCCATTCTATGACTTCACACACCTTCATTCTTACTTCAGAAACATCCATTCTCTGAATTCACACACCTCCATTCTATGACTTCACAAACCTCCATTCTGTGACTTCACACACCTCCATTCTGAATTCACACACCTCCATTCTGTGACTTCACACACCTCCATTCTTCCTTCACACACCTCCATTCTATGACTTCACACACTTCCATTCTATGACTTCACACACCTCCATTCTGTGGCTTCACACACCTCCATTCTGATTTCACACACCTCCATTCTGTGACTTCACACACCTCCATTCTGTGACTTCACACATCCATTCTGTGACTTCACACATCTCCGTTTTGCCTTTACACACTTCCAATCTGTGACTTCACACACCTCAATTCTCTGACTTCACACACCTCCATTCAATGATTCCACACACTTCCATTCTATGACTTCACACACCTCCATTCTTTGGCTTCACACACCTACTTTCTGTGTTCACACACCTCCATTCTCTGACTTCACACACCTCCATTCTGTGACTTCACACACCTCCATTCTGTGACTTCACACACCTCGATCCTATGACTTCACACACCTCCATTCTATGAATTCACACACCTCCATTCTGTGATTTCACACACCTACATTCTATGACTTCACACACCTCCATCCTGTGACTTCACACACCTCCATTCTGAGTTCACACACCTCCATTCTATGACTTCACACACTTCCATTTTATGACTTCACACACCTCCATTCTGACTTCACACACCTCCATTCTGACTTCACACACCTCAGTTCTTTGACTTCACACACCTCCATTCTATGATTTCACACACTTCCATTCTATGACTTCACACACCTCCATTCTATGACTTCACACACCTCATTTCTGTGTTGACACACCTCCATTCTGTGATTTCACACACCTCCAATCTGACTTCACACACCTCCATTCTATGACTTCACACACCTTCATTCTTACTTCAGAAACATCCATTCTCTGAATTCACACACCTCCATTCTATGACTTCACAAACCTCCATTCTGTGACTTCACACACCTCCATTCTGAATTCACACACCTCCATTCTGTGACTTCACACACCTCCATTCTTCCTTCACACACCTCCATTCTATGACTTCACACACTTCCATTCTATGACTTCACACACCTCCATTCTGTGGCTTCACACACCTCCATTCTGATTTCACACACCTCCATTCTGTGACTTCACACACCTCCATTCTGTGACTTCACACACCTCCATTCTGTGACTTCACACACCTCCGTTTTGCCTTTACACACTTCCAATCTGTGACTTCAC